>JXCR01141643.1:181835-200541 GCA_002079205.1 Phalaenopsis hybrid cultivar
ACACTTTCAACAATTAGAGTCAAAATAAACTTTTAATTTAAGATTTTTAACTTGTAGCAACCCGTCGGGAATNGCACTTTCAACAATTAGAGTCAAAATAAACTTTTAATTTAAGATTTTTAACTTGTAGCAACCCGTCGGGAGTGCTCTGAGACCCACTGTGCAGTTCCTGGGAGCTGATGAGTTCTGGCATACGACTCCGCAATGACGACTCCTTGGCCTATATAACGTACAAAAAATGGTTAGTGCTAAATAATTAATTCAAAAATTGAATTAATGTTTAAATATCTAAAAAATCTTATCAACNACTGTGCAGTTTCTGGGAGCTGATGAGTTCTGGCATACAAGTCCGCAATGACGACTCCTTGGCCTATATAACGTACAAAAATGGTTAGTGCTAAATAATTAATTCAAAAATTGAATTAATGTTTAAATATCTAAAAAATCTTATCAACCTCTAGTAATGCTTCTTATGCGTGACTGATCTGCCAATATGAAACGTAACTCCCTGGCCACCTTCATCACCTGATATGCCCGATTTGTTCGCCTCATCGTCTCGTAATCAATAGAGACCTAAGCTGCATGCATCTGACCTTAGAGCCCCTCACCAATCCAGGCAGACTGCTTGCCCCTTCGGCTGGTTGTTATGGACTTGTTGGCAAGGGGATGCCTGCCCTGAAACTCAAAGATTTGACGATTCTAGTGGTTGTGCTCTGGGAGACAAGTGAGGGACCTCTGCAACGTAAAAAAATAATTCAAATGTTAGTATAAAAAAATTAATCAAATTTACAAATATGATTCAAATTACATGGTCATACCTTAAACTCCCTGAACCATATGTCTCAAGTGGCTACTGTTACCTGCATTCACGACAGATAGGGCTCATCGTACATGCTCCTAATAATCTTTAAAATGCAGGTGATGGGCAGCTTATAGGGAATGAACCTNATCAAATTTGCAAATATGATTCAAATTACATGGTCATACCTTAAACTCCCTGAGCCATATGTCTCAAGTGGCTACTGTTACCTGCATTCACGACAGATAGGGCTTATCGTACATGCTCCTAATAATCTTTAAAATGCAGGTGATGGGCAGCTTATAGGGAATGAACCTGCTTAAGAAGCAAATTAGTTTCCAAAAAAATATATATAACATGAAGAATAAATATAATGCACTATTAAAAATAACTTATGAGTCCCCTCTGACAGTAGACATACCCTGGGGGTGTGCAAGAATTTACGGAGCTGGCTCAAGAGCTGTGTTAGCAAGTAGAATAGTAGGTGCAGAAGTAGCATACTTCATAAGTGTCGGAGTAGCATCAAATGCTCGAGCAGATGCCATAGGAGGGGTGGCAACAACAGGTGCGGGAGGAGGTGACAAAAGAAGTTTTGTAGCAGACGATAGAGGNACATGAAGAATAAATATAATGCACTATTAAAAATAACTTATGAGTCCCCTCTGACAGTAGACATACCCTGGGGGTGTGCAAGAATTTACGGAGCTGGCTCAAGAGCTGTGTCAGCAAGTAGAATAATAGGTGCAGAAGCAACATACTTCATAAGTGTCGGAGTAGCATCAAATGCTCGAGCAGGTGCCATAGGAGGGGTGGCAACAACAGGTGCGGGAGGAGGTGACAAAAGAAGTTTTGTAGCAGACGATAGAGGAGGAGGTGCCATAGGAGGTGTAGCAGCAGCAGATGGGAAGATGGTGTCAAGGGAGATGCGACAGTAGATGAAGCATGTTGACCTTATTTTTTGTGAGGTCTGCTTCCCTCTCTAAAGCCTATGATCTATCCATATAACTTCCTTACCAACTCTCCTAAAATCTTAGTATTGGAACCCACACCACTTAGAAATTCAAACTGCATATTGACTCATTGTAGTCTCATATGTATGGTTTTAAATCATTAACATTTAGTTGAGTCGATCATAACCAACATATTGAAACTCAAGGGAAGTTCTCGTATGAAATAGAGAAGCCATTTGGAGTTAGTAATTTAAAATTTTGAAATATCACAATTCACATCACACCCACATTCACACTTACATACACTTCATTATTGATTCAAAATTAAAATCCAATTTCAAAAGAATCAATCACAAATCAATATTAATAATAAACCAAATCTGATTCATTTTTAACATTTATTTGAGACCCTTCGGCGTGTGTTGAGATGCATATTGTCAAGATCGTTCTGTCAAACTTGAGCTCTCACTTGGGCAAAATTCGATCAACATTTTACTTGTCAAAAGACTCCAATCGAACCAAAATCTCATTCACCTTGCCGAGCACGAAACTAGCTTAAATTTGCTCGTCCACCAGTGAATTTCACTAAACAACATCGAATGACAAAACAGACTGACCGAATCCATCCGAAACGTCGATTTTACTTATAGAGAAAACTCATTTTACTATGATTTAGTGCACGAATTGCTAATGCGTAAATTATGGTTTTTAAATATTAAAAATAAATAAATAAAATAAAATAATGCCTTTATAAAGGCACGGTCACCCCCATCCCGAACGGATCGCGCGTGCCCTAGCTCCCTCTTGGCGAGAACCACCGGCCCTATCCCTCTTTCGCGCAAAGCAATCCCGCCGGCGAACGCACCCACCGCCGACGTTCTCCCCCGCTGCCAGAGCTCCTACCCGAGTGTTTTCGCGGGGGGACTTTGGCCTTTTCCCCCCCTCGGCTGTTTGCTCGCACGGTTCTTAGACCCTCGCCGGCGGCGTCACGCCGGCCTCCCTAGACACTGGCATCTTTCTTCCCGAGAAGAGAAGCAAGCTTAGCACTGGTAAAGCTGTGGCAATTGGTCCTGGAATTCGAGATAGAGACGGGAAACAAATACCTATTTCTTTGAAGGAAGGAAATGTTGTTCTTCTGCCTGACTATGGTGGAACTGAAGTGAAACTTGAAGGNTAGGTACATTTAGTTGTTTCAGTTTTGTTTGTACACTGCATATTTCTTTCTTTACTGCATAGTCTTTTCTCTTCTTCATATTTACTTTACTTTCATAGTTTTCCTCCATTCTTTTTTTGTTACAGTATGTTACTACACAGTTGTTCATTTCTTGTACCATATTGTACTATAGACATTTACCTGCATTCAAACTTTTAACTATAAGGTCTCTTAGCATGTTTGTACAATCCCCTAGGATAGGCATTTCAAGGTATGGTTTTCTCTCTTCTTTCTCCCTTCTCGGGACGAGATAACGACGTTGTAGATTGGTGATTCATCTTCGGGCATCAATCGGGTCTACAACAAATGGTGGCAGAAGGAACTTCAAACGATTTTTGATAGATTTAAATAAAATACCTATAAGACGTCGAGGTCGTTCGTCTGGTACAACGTAAATCCTCACACAATCTTTTAGGACTTTCTACAATTTTTTATTGTACGATATAAGTCTTAAACTTTTTAGGATTCTGAGGTAGTCGTCTGATATGACATAATTCCTCTTATTTTCTCGAGCTATTTGCATATGACATGCAGATATAAGCCCCAAATATCTAAATAACTTGCATGACTGAAATATCACATAATTTCCCTTTCAAATATATAAAGCCAAATCATAGGTTAGTTTGAGATGTCGCTGAATCTTATCCGGTATCTTCGACATCTCTTACTCTTCACTCCTTTGGATTCCGGAAATAACTATTTCTATTTGAACCTATCTCATTTGACTTTTCCTTTAAACAATCGTGGAAATCTGAATGTTGAATTCTTGAAGACAAAATCCTGATTTTAATTGAGAGTTTTCTTAGGTGACGTCGGTTGTCTAAAATGTAATTAACTATAGGAGCTTGATTCTATAGGGAATTAAGAACCCAGATTAATCTAAATCCTATCTAATCTGTGCATTAGATAGGGGAACTTGTCGGCTATAAATTTGTAGACCAAAATAGTCATAAACTTTTAAGTTTAGATAGTTAAACCTACTAATAAGTGATACGATCAGCCTTAGAGATGATATATCATTTATGGTATCGTGCTAAGCTATTTAAACTATTAGATATATGAGGTCTATCTGGTCTCATCATTTTCCAAAAATAATAAAAAAATACTATTTTCACAAAATTAAAATTACATTATATTTTATACTAAATTTAAAATTTAAAATCTTATTTAAAAAAAATAGCCGACACAGAGCACTCCACAGAAAGTCCACAAAAATCATGTAGTAACTCCACTACAAACATTGAATATAACTTCCTTGCATAAACTAAAACAGTCTGTCACAACACGAGACTAATTTTTACAGTATGAACAATTGCATATTGTTCACATTTAAATTCTTCATTCTTCTTATTTCTTCGACAAGATTTCATGACATTTTCAAGACCCAAAAACTTTTAGTGAACATGCTTGTTAGCTTGGAGATACCATGACAGATGTTATTAGTGGACTCAATTCTTTGAGTTGATAGGACCCCCATTCCAAATATTTCTTTATTGAAGATCGCTAACTACTTATGCCTCATATTGTACAAATTATTCAACCAAGCATTTTGGTGTTGATTTCCTTTCTCAATCATTGTACCCCATGTTTCTTCAAGCTCCTCTTTGGAGTGACATTACTCATGCATTAAAAAAAATCATTTACTCTCTTACTGCCCACACAACAATGAGCTTTGAAGATAATTTTTTTGTGTCATTGGCATAATCTATGTCTAGTATGTGACAGACACTCTTCAATGGCTCTGATCATTGCTTGATCCTGGTCAATGAATATTATTATTGGGTTCATGTTATCCATTATTTGGATTAAAGGATTTGAATAACCACTTGAATTAGTAAATTGTTTCATTTAACAAAAAACCAATTCCAAATAGAACATTTTGTAAGTGGTGGTTCACACTGATAATAGAGCACAACATAAATTATATTTATTCAGTCTATAACTTGTATCAAATATTATGACATCCCAAAAACAATCTTAATAAAGCCTGGATATGTCATCACTCCAAAAGAAATTCAACAAACTACCAAACTCATCAATTTGAATGCCCCACACAAACATAGTATCATCGGCTTGCCTCTTATTGAACAATTGTAGTAGAGAATTAGTGTCCCTATGTTCAATTTGAACTCTTATATCTCTTCGTATGAAATTATAGGTATCCCTCTTCGTGTTATCAAGATTTTTCATTTCCCCGACTTTTGAAGCTAGGAAATTGAATGCATCGCTTGTTTTAATCTCAAATTATGTCATCGATTTGAACACTTTTGCATTGATGTCGCTCATATTTCTGTTGAAACATAATAAAAGCTTGTCACCGTTTGCCCGCCAAAGGATGGTTATGACTTTATATAAATTTCATAACTGACCAGTTACATTCGACATCAATGACATATCAGATCACTGCTAGAAAGCTAGTCATTGTGTCCCCTCTTCTGAACTTCATCGTGATATTGTGATTCAACTCCTTTTTAAAACCAGTCTTACCACAAATGAAGTCCTTTGTCTTAATCCTCTTTGAATTCGTCCAAAAACCACTGTGGTCCTTTCACACGATAAATCCAATTTGGTGTGCATAGACATAATATTATTCATAGGTTTCCTTCTCATTATAGACAACTGCGTGAAACAAGCTGTCTATAATTGGATCATTGTAAGCACTCAAAGACTCGGGGAACTACAAATTTCAACATAACACCATTGGAATGACAAAAATATCACTCCGATAAAACAAATCAAAAGATCCAATAAGACTATTATAACACCATGAAAATGCCTACATATCACCACTTTCCCACTCCAACACAAAGTTATAGTTCAAAGCCAATAATACAAAAATAAATACCATAATCACACCCGCATAACACCATTTATAATGACAAAATAACACTCCAATAAAACTCTGTAATTTTATCCAATAATAGTAGTATAACCCCATGAAAATATCTAAATGACACCTCACAACCGTTATATGCTAATAATACAAACAAAAAACACCATGATAATACCTAAATAATACCACGCCCCCTCTAATATAACACAACATTACAAGCAACTAATACAGTAATAACACAAGAATAACACCACAAAAACACCATTAGGACGACAAGAATAACACTCCAATAAAACCAAATAATTTAATCAATTAACAATATAAATCATAAGATAATACAGAGTAACATTGTGTAAAAAATTATCACAACACTGCAATAAAAAATAAAAACAACAAGAAGGTTCACACAAGTAGCAATGCCACAATAAAACCAATTAAGCCTAGCTGCGGAATAATTTCGATTGCGGCTAAACTCACATGACGAATACTTCCTGCCACAACTAATAAGCTCACCATATTGACATTGTTATCACACATATTTTGAGATTTCATCAACATTTTATGGTCGATAAAGAATTCCATTAGGTCGCTAACATTGGTTGTCGAATACAAACACAAATGAAAAAAACACGTAAATGAAAAAAAAATGCCTAAACAATGAACCTGAAGGAGACAAAATAGTTTTTTTTTCCAATTTAGCGGGATTTGAAATAACAAAACAGAGATAATATGTGAATTGACGGTATCCGAAAATGACAAAGAAATGCTTTTTTGGAGGATTGGGCGAGACTCATGCCTGGTCGTGCACTAAAAAAATTACATTTTTTAATTTTTTTTGTGTTAGGCCCCGTATTTCCACGTTGTGAGTTTTAATTTGATACCTCACACAACTTTTGCGTGCGGTGTCTGGTCCAAATAATTTTTCTACATAGCTTAGGATGTCTTTATGTAAAAATTAAAGTTTAAATACGAGAAAAATAAATACATAATAATTGAATGTCATATATGTAAAATTCCCTATTATTTTTTATATATTTATATATTTAAAATTTTGGAATAATTATCTATATATAACTAAAAATATTATTATTTATAAATTTAATAGTCAGCTCATTTTTTTAAGAACCCTTTATATGCATAACATACAAATCTTATGTATTTATATGTTTAACGTCTACAATTTCATATTACATACATAACATTTAAATATTTGATATCATATCAATAATATCATCATTTATTTTAAAGAGAAATATAATTTTTCATGTATACACAACAGGAAGTGAACATATTTTCGTCAAATATATCAGATATAAATCGGACCCAAATCCAATAATATTTAAAGGTAGTGTCGGATTTGCGTCTAATTTTTGTCTAATTTTTTCGGATATTAAATCGGGGTCGTTAAATTTATTCCCATCGAATTTATGTTGAAATATTCATATGCAAATTAATTATGTATGTTGTTACGTCGAATTTATTTATACATAACATGCGTCGAAATTGGCGTTTAAAAATATCCAACGATGAATCTTAGTATTGGATTACCTTATCATTTGTGTTCTAAAATATCATAGAACAATGAAAAATTATTGTAGATGAAGCGTCTGATTTTGCGTTTGAAAATGGATTCAAATGCGACGCAGACCTGTAACATAAAACAAAATTTAGAATTTCAATTACATTTTCACAACCTGCATAAAAACACATCACATCACAAATCACATTGAGCATAGTCATATCACAGATCAAATCTCTAAACAATATCATTAATAAAAGAAAAATACTGCCACAAATCATCTAAAATAAGAATGGTAAAGTTAATTCAAAAAAATTCACAATAAATGTTTAACATAATGATTATAAATCAAAGAAAATATTAAAAAAATATTTAGAATTTTCATCCTCCTCCTCCTCATCCTCCCCATGCACGGATGACATCCCGACTATCTACTAAGTTCTTTGCTACGTGCGCTATAGAGTCTTCCACTTAATGTTGGCCTTGTAGCATCTGCTTGCGCAACTAGCGAATCTCTTCGTTCATTACAACCACCTACCTGACAAGAGTCTTCTAGTCTGGCTATGAAGAGCTTGAGGAACTAAGAACAAGACCACGGTAGAGCTCGACCTCGAAGGTTATGCTCTTCGCTCCAAAGCCATAAATCCTTCACTTATTCCTCCATATTGTCTGGGTCCAAAGCTCATACTCAGACTGCGTAGGTCTTGACTGACTACCACTGTTGTCAGCGTCAGCTTGAGTGGCCAAATGCCTCTTCCGGAGGTGCTCGAACTCGTCCTACATAATGTAAACCATTGTTTAATTAACACTTTCAACAATTAGAGTCAAAATAAACTTTTAATTTAAGATTTTTAACTTGTAGCAACCCGTCGGGAATGCTCTGAGACCCCCCGTGCAGTCCCCGGGAGCTGATGAGTTCTGACATGCAACTCTGCAATGACAACTCCTTGGCCTGTATAACGTACAAAAATGGTTAGTGCTAAATAATTACTTCAAAAATTGAATTAATGTTTAAATATTTAAAAAATCTTATCAACCTCCAGTAGGGCTTCTTATGCGTGACTAATCTGCCAATATGAAACGTAGCTCCCCTGGCCCCACCTTCGTCACTCGATTTGCGCGATTCGTTCGCCTCATTGTCTCATAATCAGGAGAGACCCAAGATGCGGGCAACTGACCTTAGAGCCCCTCACCAATCCAGGCAGCTGCTCGCCCCTTCGGCTGGTTGTTATGGACTTGTAAGCAAGGGGATGCCTGCCCTGAAACTCAAAGATTTGACGGATCTGGTGGTTGTGCTCTGGGAGCCAAGTGAGGGACCTCTGCAACGTAAAAAAATAATTCATATGTTGGTATAAAAAATTTAATCAAATTTACAAATATGATTCAAACTATATGATCATACCTTAAACTCCCTAAACCATATGTCTCAAGTGGCTACTGTTACCTGCATTCACGACAGATAGGGCTCATCATACATGCTCCTAATAATCTTTAAAATGCAGGTGATGGGCAACTTATATGGAATGAACCTACTTAAGAAGCAAATCAGTTTCCAAAAAATATATAACATGAAGAATAAAAATAATGCACTATTAAAAATAACTTACAAGTCCCCTCTGACAGTAGGCGTACCCTGGGAGTGTGCAAGAATTGACGGAGCTGACTCAAGAGCTGTGTCAGCAGGTAGAACAGTAGGTGCGGAAGCAACATACTTCATAAGTGTCGGAGTAGCATCAGCTGTTGGAGCAGGTTCCATAGGAGGGGCGGCAACAACGGGTGCAGGGAGGAGGTGACAAAAGAAGTTTTGTAGCAGCCAATAAAGGAGGAGGTGTTATAAGAGGTGTAGCAGTAGCAGATGGAGAGATGGTGTCAGAGGAGATGCGACAGTAGATGAAGCATGTTGACCTCATTTTTTGTGAGGTCTGCTTCCCTCTCTAAAGCCTATGATCAATCCACATAACTTCCTTACCAACTATCTTAAAATACTATTATTGGAACTCACACCACTTAGAAATTCAAACCGCATCTTGACTCATTGTAGTCTCATATGTATGATTTTAAATCATTAACATTTAGTTGAATCGATCATAACCAACATATTGAAACTCAAGTGAAGTTCTCGTATGAAATGGAGAAGCCATTTGCACTTAGTGATTTAAAATTTTAAAATATCACAGTTCACATCACACTCATATTCACACTTACATACACTTCATTATTGATTCAAAATTAAAATCCAATTTCAAAAGAATCAATCACAAATCAAATTTAATAATAAACCAAATTTGATTCATTTTTAACATTTATTTGAGACCCTTCGGCGTGTATTGAGATGCATATTGTCAAGATCGTTTTGTCAGACTTCAACTCTCACTTGGGCAAAATTCGATCAACATTTTACTTGTCCAATACTCCAATTGAACCAAAATCTCATTCACCATGCCGAGCACGAAGCTGGCTTAAATTTGCTCGTCCATTAGTGAATTTATCTAAACGATATTGGATGACAAAATAGACTAATCGAATGCATCAAGAATGTCGATTTTACTTGTTTAGAAAATTCATTTTGCTATGGTTTAGTGCACGGATTAGCAAGGCCTAAATTAGGGTTTTTAAATATTAAAAATAAATAAATAAAATAAAATAATGCCTTTATAAAGGCACGCTCACCCCCATCCCGAACGGATCGCGCGTGCCCTAGCTCCCTCTTGGCGAGAACCACCGGCCCTAGCCCTCTTTCGCTCAAATCAATCCCGCCGGCGAACGCCCCCACCGCCGACGTTATCCCCCGCTGCCAGAGCTCCTACCCGAGAGCGGGGGGACTTTGGCCTCTTCCCCGCCTCGGCTGTTTGCTCGCACGGTTCTTCGGCCCTCGCCGGCGACGTCACGCCGGCCTTCCTAGACACCGGCATATTTCTTCCCGAGAAGAGCAGCAAGCCTAACACTGGTAAAGCTGTGGCAATTGGTTTTGGAATTCGAGATAGAGACGGGAAACAAACACCTATTTCTTTGAAGGAAGGAAATGTTGTTCTTCTGCCTGACTATGGTGGAACTGAAGTGAAAATTGAAGGTAAAGAGTATGTCTTTTCTTTGTTCCCTCATTTATTTTTTTGCTCGAGTCTGTCTATTGGTCTTCAAATTCAATTGCCATTTGATTTGAATCATATTATTATGTTTAGCATGAGTTTGATATATTGATTTTTGCCACGGTGTTGCACTTAGACTCTTTTTTACCTTTTTTATGGATATAAGTTTATCTTAAACATTTCAATTAATTTCATAGAGGGTGTAAAGCAGATTATATATATATCTATGTGAGGTAAATTATAGACCAAATTTAACTCGTGGATCTGGTGATTATTTAGCTTACAAAACATCAGGATGGACTCAAACTTGGGACCATTATATTGGAAACTAGTGACCATCCACTTAAGCTAGGCTCTTTGGTCCTAGATGGGTGTGACAAGCTAATGTAAACAGGAGGAAATGAAGAAAGAAACATTGTTCACATTTATCGGTTCCAATCGAGCAAGCGTCTGTTTGCTCACTTATGGAGCCCTCTGCAAGTTCCAGGAAGCTTCATACTCAGTACTTAAGGAAATATCTTACTTGTGATTTTTTTGGTCAGATTATAAAGATTTTAAAACAAGTTTACTTATTGCTTTTCATGCAATATGACTGTTAACCAGTTACAAGAAGGGAAAGTATTCCAAGGGATTATTGTAAGGAAGATTTACATACATAATACTCATTTCCTATCTATTTACATATCCAATGCCTAAACTTCAATTTTTACATACATGCTATCTTATCAAAATGTGATTTCCTTTTTTATGTGATGTGAAATATTTGGGTTGTATAAATGTAAACTGTAATGTTCTGGTGTTAGATATGTAAATATATAGGAATTGGATTGTAATTTGTCGGTGAACTTTTCGATAGATTTGAAAATATGAATATGAAAATAATTTTTTGAGATTTAATTTAAGTATAAAATATATATATAGTTTGAGTTTTAAAAGTGGTATGTTTTAATTTTTGAAAAATGAGACCAAATGGATCTCATTAGTCCAATAGTTTGCATAAATCGTGTCGATATCTCAAATACTACACCCTCCCGAAAGACAAGTGTAGATCTCGTCGATAGACCCAATCCTGCAAACTAAAAGATTTGTGACATCCGTTTGGTCTGCGAACCTTTTACTTAATACAAATATTAAATATAGTTTATTTTATCTGGGTTACAAGTTCCCTATAGAGGCAAGCCCCTATATTTAATTACATCCTACATGACGGGAGTCATTTGAGAGAACTCTCGATAATGATCAATGGTCCTAGTCTTCAAGAATTCAATGTTCAGGTTTTCAAGGTAGGATGAGGAAAATCAAGTGTGAATGACTCAATGCGGAACTCTTATTTTCAGGTAGGGGATGTCACTAATGCGAAGTAAATCTCGATGACTTCCCAGACTATCCTACGGTGTGGCTATATTTTTTTGGAGACGATGTTATTTAATTATTCAATTCTGCCAATTTTATTATTTGAGACTTACATTCGCATAATGTCCGATTATGCAAATAGCACGCAGAGATAAGAGGGTTTACGTCGTGTCACACGACAATCTCGGAACCTAAGGCGAGCTAGGACTTACGCTGCACAACATGGTTGTACAAGAGCCTAAAAAAGGAGTGTGAGGATTTACGTTGTGCCAGACGAGCTACCTTGAAGTCCTACTAGGAAGAGATAATGCTGAAGAAGATCTTCTTGTTGCTCGCTTCAAACTCCTCGTCGTGCTGACCACAAAGTTGGCTCCAAGCTCCTGTCGTCGCGATGATTCCAGGGTTTAAGTGTTTGAAAATTGTAGTTTATGTTTCACAGTTTTGGTGTCAAAGTTGGTTTTGCATGCAGAATGATCAAATTGCAGACAAATAAAAGATACTTAAAAGGTAAACTGCAGCAAAGTAAAATGCTGTAGATAAACTGTAAAAACGTACCTGTGCATCTGCTACTGTTGTGCGATTAACGTTGTGATCATATTATGATTTGCAACATATTTAAATATACTTGCAAGAAAAATAAATAAGACAAGAAAGCCTAGCATGAAAGTCATAAAAAATGAGTAGTAGAATTCACGAGCAAAAGAAACATGTAGCCACATATGACAGATCAAGATTGGGTATAAGACATTGGTAAAAGTGGGGGCTCAGAGCTGGGCTGTGTGCTTCCCGACCTTGAGTAAGGGTTGACAACTCGACAATCTACAGAAGGTAGTTCTTAACCTTAATCCAAATGACTAACCATGAACTTTTATAAATTTTCATAGAAAAATTATTTGATTTTCATGTGAAAGCTGTTGTTTAAGTCTTTTTATGCAGAGTTCTTTTTAACATGCAAAAGAGAATTTTATTTTATTTTTGTAAATATTTTTGTAAAGTGATACAGTCCACATGCTAGTCACTTTAATCGTGCTAGAACTACTGACAATCTAAGAGTGTCGGGGGCAACGATCTCACCAAGAACAGTGAATAGTATCATGGATCATTCTCTCCCTTGTAGAAGATCCTTGAGGTAGGAGATACTATTCTAATAATCTCATTTCGTATCCCTCGTTTAAACACACATAAGCAATGTCGTCATCGCTCTCACCACCTAGACCCTAGACTTATCCTAGTCCGATGATCCATATGTGGCGTTAAGAAATTTCCCCAATTGTCAGGAGGATTTGAGTGTAATATCCAAGCTCAAATCCCTGTGCATTGGGTTTCATTGTAGGTTAAGTCATTGAGGGAATTTCATTCTTGATTTAATTAAGGAAGCTCGGGTCACGTCTCGTTGCATCATGTCTAGTGTCTTAGTCAGTTTGTGAATCAGGTTCAAGTGACATGTTTCATTATTCATTCAAAAATTAGGTGGATGAATGCTCACCTAGGGTGTGCTCTTAAAATCTAGGAAATCTATACTGAGAATTAGGTAGATGGACTCTCACCTAGGATGTGTACCTAAAGTCTAGGAAGCCTACATTGAGGGCTAGGTGAATGGACTCTCACCTAGGATGTGCTTAGGAAGCATATGCTGAGAATTAGGTGGATGGACTCTCACCTAGGGTGTGTACCTAAAGTTTATGAAGACTATGCTGATGATTAGGTGGATGGACTCTCACCTAGGGTATGCTCCTAAAATCTATGAAGACTATGTTGAGGATTAGGTGGATGAACTCTCATCTAGGATATGCTCCTAAATACTAGAAGCCCACGCTTTAACTTGTGCTTGAAGTGATTTAAGACATTTCACCCTCAAATAAGTGTTTTCCAACTAATTAAATCAGAAATTCCCAATTTTTGACTTAATCATTAAACAAAAAATAACAAAATGAACGAAAAGAGAATGTCGATCAACTTTCAAACTAACAAATCAAACGAGAAAATGACAAGTGAATCTACCTAAAAAACCGTTTAAAATCTTTCAACAACCTAATTAATTAGACTCTTGAGGAGAGTGCTTAAGTTTGTTCCAAGACAGTGCACAAAATCAGTTCGAATTGACACCTATAGTGGCTCCCAAAACAGTGTATTAAAATCAGACCTTGAATTCGCCTCAAAACAGTGCAAGCCTCTCTAAATCAACAAGCAAAAACATCCCAAAACAGTGTCAAAATTGCTCCAAAATGGTGCCCAAATTATTTCCAAAACATCATATAAATCCTAAGCATGAAAAGATACATTTCACATTAAGAAATAGAAGTACCTCTTACGTAGAATTAAAGATCAGAGTGGTGTAACTATAAAGCTTAGGTTTCACATATGCAAAGAATATAAGCATTGTATGGTATGCACGTAAAAATTGAAGCCAATGTGATATATATGCAAGCACATAGCAATTTAGTGGCATGTATAAAACAAAGCTTAGGTGTTAGGCATACAAGTACATATGATTGACATACAAGTTGATTCCATGACTTGGGTGCTAGATATGTAAATACATGAGAGTTATATGATTTGTATATAAATTTCCCGTAATTGAAATATTTAAATCTTGTATGTAGATCTTCAACCTTCACTTATTCATCAATATGTATTACTCATGTATACGTTTCTAGTAGAAAGAAGTAAACATGCTGGGCAATAACGAGTCCACAACTCAATTCTTCATAATTTCTTGAATTGAGATAATAATGTAACAGTGAAATTCAAATGTTTGAATATTAATTCTGAAGCATAATCATGAAAAGAATATCTTCCAGTTTCAGTAATGGGTCTAAGTAGCCACAAGTGAATTCAGTGGGTATATACGTAAATCTTCCTAACTCTTATATGGTCTATATTGTATAAATAAGATGAGCAAGTATAGGAATAAAACAAGACCTCATTACCCAATTACTATAACTTGCTGAGGCTCTGTGCTCCAGATGTTTAAGAAGCTCGAGGAAGTTCAGTGTTCCTCCTACCTCCAATGCGGATGAGGGCGAGGGAGCGTTGGCCGAGTGATCCTGGTCAAGAGAAAGAGAGGAGTCCAGCGAGAGGGAGCCGTTCGGTCCGGTGAGATGGCGAGTCGAACGGGAGTTTCTAGAGGGCGAGCGGTTCGGAGGGAAGGACTTGAATACCGGGAGAGTTTCGACGTGGGGAAGGAGGAGGCAGGGCGAACGAAAGAAAAGAAGAATCAGTGAGGAGCAATTTTCGGATCGCAGAGGAGCGGCTTCGTCGTGTGGAGGAAGGGCGTGCAGGATCGAGCGTGAGAAGGAATCAAGCGGGGCTTCGACGTTCGCGGAAGAGGCGAGGGAGATTCGGCGTGGGTGGCGGGATCGAACAGGCCAGGCGAGTGCGCGGGAGCGTGGGTTCCTTCGTCGCAGGGAGGAGGCGAGCGGCGACTGCAGCTCTGCGGCTTCGGTGCGGAAGACGGGACCGAGCGTAGTTTTTCGGCGGAGCAAGGAGTCGAGCGCTTGGTTCTTCCCGTCGTGTGGGATTGAACGCGAGGAAGCCGAGCAGGAAACGCGAGCCGAGCAGGAGGGAATCGGGATTGAGCGTGAGGAGGAAGAGGGAGTCGAATCTTGCCTCGAGCGAGGAAGGTTCTCGGTGCAGAGGGGAGGAGCCAATGAGGAGCTTTCGGTGGAGAGGGTCTCAAATCGTGTCAAAAGGGGGAGGAAGAAGGCGAGCGCGGGTCGAATTAATGAAAGGAGCGGGGTCGAGAGCCGTTACTTGAAAAGCATTGGTGGGGAATTGAATTATTTCCTTTTAGGCAGCCACTTCAATTGGAAAATCGAAATTCTCAATTAAAGTGAGATTAAATGTCAAATTTGAAGTTCAAAAATTTAAAATTGAAAATATTTAACCTTTGGTCCGGCCTAGTCCGGACCGAATCAAACCCGAGTTGAACCTGAGCCCGTGTCCCGCTAAAAGAATCTGCATCGATTTTTGTGCCATTTGCATGCACGCGTAACCCTAGCAATATGTGTGTCATTCTTAGCTAAAGTTGATGTTCTGGATGCGTCAGTGCGGTCTGTTTCGTCATCCAGGGTCATCCGGACGAGTTTGCCGACGGTCGGGCAAAAAAATGTGTCAAAATCGTGCGTGGTTTAACGAGTGCGTGAATTGCGGCGTTCACGAGTGTTCGAGTCATAAAGGGTTCACCTAAGGCTGTTTGATCCTATAGAAACTCATTTTCAGGCCCTCTACATGTTGGTCCTTAGCCCTTGCAACTAGAAGTTGAGTGCTTGGAACCATTCATGCGAGTTCTTCACAAAAATGAGTCAAGAAATGGCTTGAAGTTCTACGGAAGGTGGGTTCCATTTTCGGGCCTTCTACATGTTGGTCCTTAGCCCTTGCAACTAAAAGTTGAGTGCTTGGAACCACTCATGCGGAGTTCTTCACAAAAATGAGTCAAGGAGTGGCTTAAAGTTTTACGGGAGGTGAGCTCCATTGCTAGTCCGCTAGGATGGTCAACAAGGGACTCCTAAGGCTAGATTTAGGGTTCATGGGAGTAGGAGACTAAGACCTCACTAAAAATGAGGTCAACATAATTACATGCTCTTTATTATAGCTATGTGTTGAAATCCTCATTTCAGATACTTTCAATGAACTTAATAAGCACCATTATCTCTCTTTCCTCATCTTTCACATTATCCATTATTTTTCATTGCCGGTTTTAAATTCTTATGTATTCACACATCTAACATCTAAATTTTTTATTTTTAGCTTTTTACATTTATACCACCTAAATCTCTCATATCACATCAAAAATGTCATTAAGAGTTAAATTCTCATTTTCATGCGTTGCTAAGTGGTCATATATGTAAATTTTAAAGTTTAGGTGTGAGATATGTACATACACGTAAGAATTACATGCTACTTGTTTGATGAAACACTTATAAAGAATGTGATGGCTCTCAATACTGCTTGCATACACTTCCATAATTTGAACTTTCATGAGAATTTCAGTTTCACTATGTTGGAAAGATCATGAATATGTATAACATCTCTCATATTAAAATTTCATTTCAATCATCTATTTTGCCTTCAAAAAGGTAAATAAAGCAGGGAGTATTTACATATATACCACAGGACTCCTATGCTTTCATGTATCTAACATCTAAACTTCATTCTGTTACATATGTACACTTATGCATGATCGTCTGTTTTGAATTGCAGCTTGTGTGTGTCTTACTTGAAGTATTTGGCACTTGCATGTTGCCTCGACCGACCGCCTCAACCTGATCGGCATCACTTTCGCTTAGACCGGCCGCCCCGACCCTGTCAGCATCACTTTTGACTCGATCAGCCATCCCAGCCTAGTCAACATCTCTTTCTGCCTCGACCGACCTCTCCGGTTTGATCGACATCACTTTCTGCCTCGACTGACCACTCTAGCTCGATCGACATATCAATTTGGTTTGACGGGCCGCCCCGACCTAGTCATCTGATCGCTTAGGTCTGACCGACCGTCCCAGCTCGGTCAATCAATTACTTGCATATTGCATGTTATGCATGTGCATTAGTGTCTGATTGTTTGCTTGCATGGTGCATTATACCCTGTATGTGCTTGTCAGTTGCATGTGTGCTTGATCGTTACTGGGGCAAGGTGTTATTCTCCTTGGTGGCGTCCTATACCCTATGCGACTTCGCACGAGACATCTCCTGCTATATGTCTCGTATGACATCTTGCATAATTTTTCTCACATGCTTGAGTTGCATTTGGAGTGTCCATTCATACACTCATCCCACTTGTATGATTGTACCTTGTGAGGATCATCACTCATTCGGGTTATACCTTAACGACACACCCATCTTTCGGGTCACTGCATTCACGACATGCCCCCCCTCATTGCCTCCACGACACACCATTCGTCGGTCACTGTCACCACAACACACCCATTCGTTAGGTTACTGCCTCCATGACATACCACATTTTCAATTCACTGTTTTAACACTTATGAGTTGGTTCAAAAGTTTTAAAATATATTTCATATCACATGATATGCATAGTTACTTTCATTTTTTATTTATTATTATGACATTTATGTGTGTGCTTGCTTAACAGTGTCTTGTTTCCAAATTCTCATATAAATTTCTTTGTGTCCTTTTGCGAAGTAAACTCGGTCGTAGCGAGACATTAGTTGATCGTAAAAGCTACTCTGAGGCGGGCGAAATGGACGATATTAAACTTCGTGTCAGTGAGATCTTTCCTAAACACTGTCAAAATTTTCTCTAAACCTTCATTCAACCTTCAAATTATCCTACCTAAAACCCTAAAAATTACATATTTTCTTAACAAAAGAATTCATAAAAATTTATATAATAATTAATATCTCTAAAAATAATAGTAATTGAGTTCGTAAGAGTCACTTTCACTTTCTCGAGTGATTTGGGAATTTTATAAGCTCTAGTAAACTAAAGCCTTGATGTGTGTCCTCAAAAGGCACATAGGCGAGTTTATTTTAATATATATATATATATATATATATATATAAAAAAANCAGATACGGGGCACGAGCATCTGCTCCTGGTCCCCTCCACATGGTTCCCGTGCTAAATGTCTCGGAAACCGTGCCCGTATCTTATTTCTGTTACAGGACTCTCCTAGACTCTAAAAAAAATACATAGAAAGACTCAATCCTGCATGGAAACAAGTGTCAGCGGGAAAATCACATGCACATAACGTATCATGAGTCATGCCTTAAAAGTGGGGGAAGCTAATAGCACCTGCAAGCAAAAGGGTTAGAAATCATTACTTGCTCCCCCCATAGCGGTACTTGTGTGTGTGTATAAAAATAGGCATGACTCCCTGCAGAAGAACGCCCTAACATACTACCACACATATGCAACATGCAATCACATCACAAGCATAATGCAAAAGAAAGATACCTGGCTAGGGCAACAAATCCAACAGAGAACAATAGCCA
>JXCR01141643.1:214775-226166 GCA_002079205.1 Phalaenopsis hybrid cultivar
ATATATATATATATATATATATGTGGTGTTGGCAACCGCAACGAGCTCTGCTAGAATTTCGCACGATGGCGATTCTCGACGGTAATTCCTCGATTTCTCACTTTCCCCCTGTCGTCTTCCGAGATAATGCTTTCACGCTCTTGCAGACGTCCTTCTGTCGACAACGCTCGTCTCTGTACTGGACGACGTCTCACCTGCTCTCGGCGACGCTCGCAGTCGACGACTCACGTTTTCTCTCACCCGCAGTCGATGGCTTGCAGCTCTACTACCTCTGAAGTTTGCCCGCTTATTTCCAGCTGCTCGCCTAGCTGCTCTGGAGATGGCATCGACATTTCGTTCATATGTCACTGCACTTGCCGACGATTTTCCTATTCCTACTCGTGCTCCTCTTTTAGATTCAAAGACTGATTTTCGTATATGTAAATCCTGCAATGTCCCACAATTGTTTCACGAGGCTCTTAAAGGTGGTGGCGATCACACCTTCATTAAAAAACTGGGAAAAAAATGGGAAGCATGCTCATATTCTCACAGAGGTTGAAGCCAACACTCTTGCACCTCGTAGTGTTTTGCTCTAGTGGTAAAATTTCTTTATGGTCACCTAAAACTTGAGATTATTAGAAAAGAATTGGATGCTATGAAGCTATTGGGCGGTTGAAATATTGATTTACTTGACGGTTGACACATACTGATTCAGTTGTCTTACGACGCCGATCACACTCACATTTTTTCTCATAAAGTTATCAAGATCGACAACCGTTATATGAAAATTTTGAAGTGGACTATTGGTTTTGATCGAAAAGAGGAATCCCCTATCATTCCAGTTTGTATAAAGTTTATGGGGTTAAAATTAGATCTGTTCAACTTGAAAATTATCTACTCCTTAGCAACTGCTTACGGTAAGTCTCTCAAGGTTGATAGTCTTACGCTTGCTGTCACCAGACCCTTTGTGGCTTGTGTGTTTGTTGAGAGTGATGTCACTCAACCAGCTCTGGATGAGATATGAATTGAAACCACTCACTCCGGGAATTGACAAAAAGTTAAAATAGAACCACACCTACCTTATTGCTCTCATTGCAGTATGTTTGACAACATCTTTACTATTTGCTATCGTTTGCATCCTCATCTAAGGCCTAATATCTTTAAAAATCAGCCACATATCATTTGCTATCGTTTGCATCCTCCGTCGACTAAATTGTTAATGTAGCTTGAGTAACAGTAACAATTTGCTCGACCTGATGAGACGGTAGAATACAATAGAAATATTGCCACTCATTACATCAATGATAGGTTCTAGGACAGATGAAGTTTGAAATGTCTCCCCCGCCCCCACGAAAGGAGGTTTCATAGATGGGGAATCTATATCACGAGCATTGTGTGGAAGCTGAATGGTTGCATATTACCTGTGATGATAGTGACATCTTCCGGAGAATTCTTTTGATGATCAATATGGTCAATATTTTTGAGCAGATCAGGTTTGAGATGAGGGTGTAGATGATGACATTGTGAACTGTAGTGGTCGAACATAATTCAATTCGAGCAATACGAAGGGAAAGACTCAATCACAATATTTTGCCAATATCCATCAAGTTGTGTGCCTATCCAATTTTTCTCAGAAACGATTTAAGTGATGTCTCTTTCAACAAATACTCTAGCTTCAAAGGGATGAGAAATATTAAAAGTAAGAATGTTCATTTTGAGTGGTTTACCATAGGCTGAGACAATAAAGTACAACACTTTTTGAGTAAAATAATGAAATTTTAGACTAAGGAGACGAATCCAAACCAGAATGATTCGTGGTTCCGTCTATCAAAATCCACCGATCATTTCAAAATCTTCATTGCTCTGTTATCAATCCAGATTAATCTTCTAGCAAATAAGTGTGTGTAGTTCTCTTCATTATTAAGTTGAATAAGGATGTGTCTTCCATCTAAAAGTTTAATTTTTCACTCCCCAATCGTGTGCATAAGTTCAAATTCCTTACGGAAAAGCTCCATTTTGGGATTACAATAAAAAAATTTTCGAATCAATTTCAGACGACAGAAGGAAACAAGCTGATTATATTCAATTTTCTTAAAAAGGATGGTTGACTTCCCATTCTTCCTACTAGATTTTTTGATGTCCTCCGCCAATTCAAATGAAGAAGGGAAGGAGCACGCTGTAGTACCTGAGGCGAGGATACCTGCAAGGGCAGCAACGTATGATTTGTCTGAAGCTATCACCAAAAGAGGGTGGCGCGACAATAAGACAACGAAGTTACAGTGGACGGAAGAGCAAAAGCCGAAAGGGGGAACAACGACAACCTCTTCCAAGTAGCGTAGAGGGCGGAAGTGCGACATCAGCAGAGAAACACTTCTACTGTATTGCTCTACATAGTCGCAAGGCATAAAAAGAACCGCACGAAATTTAGTCGACGGAGTAGAGAACAGAAGAAGGGTGAAACCGGTGACGTGCGACGAAACAGACGACACACGATAAAGCTCGAGGAGTCAACGGAGCAGAGAACAACCGAGGGGTGAAACCGGTGACACGCGACAAACAACCGACGTCGCACGACACAACAAAGGAAACATGACAAAGGAGGAAAACACGACGAAACGAATATCGACGGAGCAGATGCTAGAGTTCACCATGAGGCGAAACCCCAGCAGAGCAAAATGAACGAGACCAATCCACTGATCAGATGAGCCAATCCTCGGATGAGGGGTGACAGATTTATACATCTAGGAAGAAGAATGCATGTCTATCACTAAACTTGATGGATGATACATTAGTTGTTTCGGGTAACGATAAGAAGCTTAACAATTTGTTCGCTGACTCTCGTCCTAGAACCAGAGACAGAGACAAAGCTAAATTGGATCTTTCGAATGCTAACTGAATCTGCGAGTGTTGGCAGAGTATTTGGTGTATTTTTCTCTATCTACTTTTTTTTTTGGGTATACATGTATTTCTGCTGGTGTGTTGTATGTTGGGTGGTTAGAATGCCAATTTGGGTCCTTTCATCAATCCTATCTGTACCTTTCCTTTTATTAATATATATGCCTTTAGGCTTTCTATATATATATATATATATATATATATATATATATATATATATATATATATATATATATATNCATCTCTCATATTAATATTTCATTTCAATCATCTATTTTGCCTTCAAAAAGGTAAATAAAGCAGGGAGTATTTACATATATACCACGGGACTCCTATGCTTTCATGTATCTAGCATCCAAACTTCATTCTGTTACATATGTACACCTTATGCATGATCGTCTGTTTTGAATTGCGGCTTGTGTGTGCCTTACTTGAAGTATTTGGCACTTGCATGTTGCCTCGACCGACCGCCCCAGCCTGATTGACATCACTTTCACTTAGACCGGCCGCCCCGACCCTGTCAGCATCACCTTTGACTCGATCAGCCATCCCGACCTGGTCAACATCTCTTTCTGCCTCGACTGGCTGCTCCGGTTTGATCGACATCACTTTCTGCCTCGACTGACCACGCTAGCTCGATCGGAATATCAATTTGGTTTGACGGGCCGCCCCGACCTAGTCATCTGATCGCTTAGGTTTGACCGACCGTCCCAGCTAGGTCAATCAATTACTTGCATAGTGCATGTTATGCATGTGCATTAGTGTCTGATTGTTTGCTTACATGATGCATTATACCCTGTATGTGCTTGTCATTTGCATGTGTGCTTGATCTTTACTGGGGCAAGGTGTGATTCTCCTCGGTGGCGTCCTATACCCTATGCGATTGCGCACAAGACATCTCCTGCTATATGTCTTGTATGACATCTTGTATAATTTTTCTCACATGCTTGAGTTGCATTTGGAGTGTCCATTTATACACTTATCCCACTTGTATGATTTTACCTTGTGAGGATCATCACTCATTCAGGTTAGTACCTTAACGACACACTCATCTTTCGGGTCACTGCCTTCACGACATGCCCCCCTCCTCTGGGTCACTGCCTCCACGACACACCATTCGTCAGTTCACTGCCTCCACGACACACTATTCGTCAGTTCATTGCCTCCACGACACACCCATCCGTTAGGTCACTGCCTCCATGACATACCCACATTTTCAAGTCACTGTTTTAACACTTATGAGTTGGTTTAAGAGTTTTAAAATATATGTCATGTCACATCATATGCATAGTTACTTTCATTTATTTATTTATTATTATGACATTTATGTGTGTGTGCTTGCTTAACACTGTTTTGTTTCCAAATTCTCATATAAATTTCTTTATGTCCTTTTGCGAAGTAAACTCGGTCGTAGCGAGACATTAGTTGATCGTAAAAGCTAATCTGAGGCGGACGAAATGGACGACATTAAACTTCGTGTCGGTGAGATCTTTCCTAAACACTATCAAAATTTTCGCTAAAACCTTCATTCAACCTTCAAATTATCCTACCTAAAACCCTAAAACCTACATATTTTCTCAACGAAAGAGTTCACAAAAAATTTATATAATAATTAATATTTCTAAAAATAATAGTAATTGAGTTCGTAAGAGCCACTTTCACTTTCTCGAGTGNTCTTCATTCAACCTTCAAATTATCCTACCTAAAACCCTAAAAATTACATATTTTCTCAACAAAAGAATTCATAAAAAAATTATATAATAATTAATATTTCTAAAAATAATAGTAATTGAGTTCGTAAGAGCCACTTTCACTTTCTCGAGTGATTTGGAGATTTTATAATCTCTAGTAAAAAAGAGCCTTGATGTGTGTCCTCAAAAGGCACATAGACGAGTTTATATATATATAACAAAATATAAAAAAATAAAAAATAACGTAATCATAATAATCCACTATTTGGATTTATGAAGATTTCTTGGATAGGTAACTCATGGTTATTAACAAGAATCCTCCAATCTAAAGAAGTGCTTTTTTTGACTAAGTAAACTAAAAAAAAACAGCGGTGCCTGAACGACGGAATAATGAGATCTTGACCTGCGTCGCTTAACATAAAATAAAGTCTCATCTTTTTAATCATTTTAATAATAATAATCATCATTTCAAAATACACTTCACAGGATCACCACAAACAAGCAACAAAAACCCAAGATAGGCTTCCTGAGGCATGGTTTAACTTTCCCCTTTTCTTTTCGTAGAATTAGGTGAGGATGCGATCGAGCAGCTGTCAACCTTCAACGCGCTCAAGACTAAACATGAAGCGAAGGATGAACCTCAACTAAACTTTCCATAAATTTAATCGACATAAACTTTTATGACTTCGAGGTCGTTTGTCTAGCATGATGTAAACCCTCAAATTATCTTATAGGTTTTCGCATGATTGTATATCGTGTGATATAAACCCTAGCTCTTTTTAAGATCTCGATGAAGTTATTAGGTACAACGTAAATTCTCCCATCTTCTTAGACTATTTGCATGATTGTATGTCTGCAAATGTAAGTCCTAAATTTGAAATTAATTGCCGTAGTAAAACATTAAATAACACCGCTTCTAAAATATAAAGTCAAACTATAGGATAGTTTGAGAAATTATTGAGGTTTTCTCAGTATCTATGACATCTACCTTTAGCTCTTTAGGATTCCAAAAATAATTCTTTTACATTGGGTTTTTCCCAGTTAATTTTTCTATGAACAATAGTGAAAACTAAACTTTAAATTGTTGAAGATAAAATCTAGATCTTAATCGAGAGTTTTTTTAAAGTGATTTCAATTGTTTAAGATGTAATTAATTATAGGGGTTTGCACCTATAAGAGAATCAATAACCCAAATAAACTAAATCTCATCTAATCTTCATATTGGGTAAGAGAATGATTTGTTGAAAATTTTGCAGACTAAATAAATATAAAAAGTTTTTTAGTTTGAATAATTGAGATCATTATCGAGCGATATTCTCATTTTTCGAGATATGGTATTACTTGTAANGGATTTTATAAGCTCTAGCAAACTAAAGCCTTGACGTGTGTCCTCAAAAGGCACGTAGACGAGTTTATTTTAATATATATATATAAAACAAAATATAAAAAAGTAAAAAATAACATAATTATAATAATCCACTATTTGGATTTATGAAGATTTCTTGGATAGGTAACTCATGGTTGTTAACAAGAATCCTCCAATCTAAAGAAGTTTAAAAGCTTTTTTTGACTAAGTAAACTAAAAGAAAACAACGGTGCCTGAACGACGGAATCATTGGATCTTGACCTGCGTCGCTTAACATAAAATAAAGTCTCATCTTTTTAATCCCTTTAATAATAATAATCATTATTTCAAAATACACTTCACAGGATCACCACAAACAAACAACAAAAACCCAAGATAGGTTTCCTGAGGCATGGCTTAACTTTCCCCTTTTTTTTTCGTAGAATTAGGTGAGGATGCGATCGAGCATCTGTCAACCTTCAACGCGCTCAAAACTAAATATGAAGCAAATGATGAACCTCAACTAAACTTTCCATAAATTTAATTAACATAAACTTCTATGACTTCGAGGTCGTTCGTCTAGCATGATGTAAATCCTCAAATTATCTTATAGGTTTTCGCATGATTGTATATCGTGGGATATAAACCCCAATTCTTTTTAACATCTCGATGAAGTTATTAGGTACAACGTAATTTCTCCCATCTTTTTAGACTATTTGCGTGATTGTATGTCTGCAAATGTAAGTCCTAAATTTGAAATAAATTATCGTAGTAAAACATTAAATAACACCGCTTCTAAAATATAAAGTCAAATTATATGATAGTTTGCGAAGTTATTGAGGTTTTCTCAGTATCTATGACATCTACCTTTAGCTCCTTCGGATTCCAAAAATAATTCTTCTACATTGGGTCTTTCCCAGTTAATTTTTTCATGAACAGTAGTGAAACCTAAACTTTAAATTGTTGAAGATAAAATTCAGATCTTAATCGAGAGTTTTTTCGAGTGATTTTAGTTGCTTAAGATGTAATTAATTATAGGGGCTTGCACCTATAAGAGAATCAATAACCCAAATAATCTAAATCTCATCTAATCTTCATATTGGGTAAGGGAATGATCTGTTGGAAATTTTGCAGACTAAATAAATATAAAAAATTTTTTAGTTTGAATAATTGAGATCATTATCGAGCGATATTCTCATTTTTCGAGATATGGTATTACTTGTAATATCATGTTGGATTATTCAAATCATTTAATATATGAGATCTGTTCGATTTTATTTTTCAAAATTTAAAATGTCCCTTTTTCAAAATAAATAAATAATATATATATATATATATATATATANTATAAAAAGTTTTTAAGTTTGAATAATTGAGATCATTATCGAGCGATATTCTCATTTTTCGAGATATGATATTACTTGCAATATCACGTTCGATTATTCAAATCATTTAATATATGAGATATGTTCGATCTTATTTTTCAAAATTAAAATGTCCTTTTTTAATATATATATATATATATATATATATATATATATATATATATATATATATATATATATNAAAAGAACTATTTCATAAAATATAGAGCATGAATATCTCATAATTTTAAATTCAAACAATTACTTTATTTAGATGATTGACATTTTATTTCTTATCATAATCAAGGTTTAGGTAATTTATTCAAACAATTTTTTTCCTTTCCAAAAAATACGACTTAGGCCCCGTTTGCAGCAACTTATTTGGTGTTGTGCGTTTTGAAAACTCACTCAGGACCGTTTGGTTAAACTGTGTTTTGATAGTTTATTCAAAAAGTTGCATTTTCAAACTGTTGAAATTAATGTTTTCATATCGTTATTAGCCATAGGTATGGTGGCAGCTCTCTAGCTGTGGTGTGGCTTTTTCAAAAAANGGATGATTGACATTTTATTTCTTATCATAGTCAAGATTTAGGTAATTTATTCAAACAATTTTTTTCCTTTCCAAGAAATACGACTTAGGCCCCGTTTGCAGCAACTTATTTGGTGTTGTGCGTTTTGAAAACTCACTCAGGATCGTTTGGTTAAACTGTGTTTTGATAGCTTATTCAAAAAGTTGCATTTTCAAACTGTTGAAATCAATGTTTTCATATCGTTATTAGCCATAGGTATGGTGGCAGCTCTCTAGCTGTGGTGTGGCTTTTTCAAAAAAAAAAAAAATTGTAATAGCCACCATAGCTTTTTGAACTGTAGATTATTTTTCAACAACCTATTAATAAGTTGCATGTCACGCCCCACAGATACTATGATATGATGGATTATTCTAGAAGATGGAGGCCTACAGAGCAACCTGGAAGAATCTAGAATATGTATGCACATAAGAATGGTGTAGAACTATCTAGAAGCTAGAATATTATATTGTAAAGCTTCCATTGGAAAATTGTCCCACATTGGCTAGGTGTAAGACCAAAGACATGGGGAAGCTTTAAATAAGAGTCCCTTCCCCTCATCCCAATCGATCCAAGGTTTCAAGCTTTCAAGCTTTGTAATATCTCTTTATTAGTGAATCATTTTCTTCTCTAATTCTTCTTCCTATTCTACTTTCAAGTGAGTGCTTTGAGTTGCTAGTTAGGAATGTTAGGCTGGTTTAGTGCTAAAAGAGAGCGCTATAGCCACATGGATAACTCGAGGAAAGTTAGTCCGTGACAGTTCATATCAGAGTCTTGGTTCAAGGAATGACGAAAAACGTCAAGGAGCATGTGATGGAGTCGGAAGCCATTAATGTGGAGTCATCTCAAGGAGGTCGCCAGGAGCAAAGGGCCCCGTTGTACCCAAGCCACATGGGAGGTTTAAGGAGATCATGCATAGCTTTGATTCGCGCCTTGCTCGGATGGAGGAGGCAATGAATGACATGGAGGCCAAGTAGATGATCTTGGCCAAAGGGTTGATAGACTCGAGGAGGAGGACGTCACCATCCATTCAACAATCAGAGGTATGATGCTTCAACTTAAGTAGACCTTAACGGGCCAAGTGGGTAAGTTGCAGGAGGATTTTATGGGGAAGCTCCAAGAGGTGCGAAGTGCCTATAAGGAAGAGATGAGTGACATGCGTGCTAGCTTGGAGGAGATGTGTGGGGATATTTCGTTGTGCAAGAGGGCACTAGCGACACCCACCAACCATCAAACCTTCAAATCCAAGAGGATTGAGGTGCCAAAACCAAAGAGTTTTGGAGGAACTCGTGATGCAAAAGAAGTGGATAACTTCTTATGGAAACTGGAGCAATACTTCGGAGCAATGAGGATCACGGATGAAGAGGCAAGAATTTAATTTGCTACTCTTTGCCTTTTAGATATTGCTATGCCATGGTGGAGAAGAAGGCAAGGAGACGTCGAAAAAGGTATGCGTACCATCTCCACTTTTGATGACTTTAAGAAAAAGCTAAAGAGGCAGTTCTACCCTGAAAATGCGGAAGATGAGGCTAGAGCCCAATTACGAAGACTAAAGCAAATAGGATCGATCCGAGAATATATCAAGGAGTTTACTAGTCTGGTCCTTGAAATCTCTGATTTGTTAGACAAGGATGCTCTATTCAACTTAATTGACATGCTCCAACAATGGGCAAAGACGGAGCTTAGGAGGCGTGGTGCACAAGATCTCGCTTTCGCCATCGCCATTGCAGAAAGCTTGGTGGACTNCGATTCTCGACGGTGATTCCTCGATTTCTCACTTTCTCCCTGTCGTCTTCCGATACAATGCTTTCACGCTCTCGCAGACGTCCTTCTGTCGACAACGCTCGTCTCTGTACTGGACGACGTCTCACCTGCTCTCGACGACGCTCGCTACTCTCGTACTCGACGACCCCGTAGTCGACGGCTCGCGTTTTCTCACACCCGCAATCAACGGCTCTCAACCCTCCGTCTCTCACTCGCAGTCGACGACTCGCAGCTCTACTACCTCTGAAGTTTGCCCGCCTATTTCCAGCTGCCCACCTAGCTGCTCTGGAGATGGCATCGACGTTTCGTTCATATGCCACTACACTTTTCGGTTACTTTCCTATTCCTACTCGTGCTCCTCTTTCAGATTCAGAGACTGATTTTCGTATATGTAAATCCTGCAATGTCCCATAATCATTTCACGAGGCTCTTGAAGGTGGTGGCGATCACACCTTTATTAAAAAATTGGGAAAAAAATGGGAAGTCTGCTTATATTCTCACAGAGGTTGAAACCAACACTCTTACATCTTCGTGGTGTTTTGCTATAGTGGTGAAATTTCTTTATGGTCACCCAAAACTTGAGATCATTTGAAAATAATTTGATGCTATGAAGCTGTTGGGCAGTTGGAATATTGATTTACTTGACGATCGACACATACTGATTTAGTTGTCTTACGACGCCGATTACACTCGCATTTTTTCTCGGAAAGTTATCAAGATCGACAACCGTTATATGAAAATTCTGAAGTGGACTATTGTTTTTGATCGAAAAGAGGAATCCTCTATCATTCCAGTTTGGATAAAGTTTCTAGGGTTAAAATTACATTTGTTCAACTTGAAAATTATCTACTCCTTAGCAACTGCTTACGGTAAGCCTCTCAAGGTTGATAGTCTTACGTTTGCTGTTATCAGACCCTTTGTGGCTTGTGAGTTTGTTGAGAGGGATGTCACTTAATCAGCTCCGAATGAGATATGGATTGAAACCACTCACAACGGGAATTGGCAAAAAGGTGAAATAAAATCACACCCACCTTATTGCTCTCATTACAGTATGTTTGGCCACAACTCTAATATTTGCTATCGTTTGCATCCTTATCTAAGGCTTAATATCTTTAAATATCAGCCACCTATCATCCCTGTTGAGAAGATGCAACCTGATCCTCTTTCTAATGCCGCAGTTCTTGACGAAGAACACCATACTACAACTACAGATCCAGTTGTGCTTGTACCACCCACTGTTATTGAAGAAGACTCACTTACATGTCAAGACATACAATGATGCTCCTTTGATCCAAAAATAAATCAACAGATATAACATGTAGTTGTTTCGATTGTTCAACAACCTGCGCATCTCCAACACAATTTAGACCAAGATCAGGTGAGTCAATTTTCGGATGAGGAATGACACGTCTACTTTAGGAGAAAGAGGAAGAAGAAGAATGGAGACCGACTCTAGCTCAGGAACATATTGGATGCACATTGGTTACTATTGGCAATGACAATCATCTTACCAACTTATTAGCTTGCTCATTCCTTAGAACTAGAGGCAGGGGCAATACCAAATTGGATCGCTCTCTAGCCACCTGATATTTTGTATTTCGACACTTTTATGCTTTTTTTTAAGTCTCTAATGTACTTTTCTGTATTTTCTAGTTTTGAAACAATTTGTGATTTCTGTATCGGTAGGGTGTCATGATTGGATCCTCCCATACATTGTATCTGTATCTTTTTTTCTAGTTAATACACAGCCTTTTTGGGCTTTCTAAAAAAAATTATATTTATATATA
>JXCR01141643.1:228669-248420 GCA_002079205.1 Phalaenopsis hybrid cultivar
TATATATATATATAATTATTTTCATTTTCATTTAAAAAAAACTAACAAAGCATCGACAAGAGTAGACGATCTCTTCATGCTACAGCAAGTGGTCTCAAGGGTCCCCAGAACAAGGGGTCTATGAAGCGGCTGACCATCTGCACCACATGTGGTCATCTGCAAATAAAGGAATGACATTAAAAAAATTAGTACTGGTAGAAAAAATAATCATAAGCAAAAAAGAAACAGTGCATTAAAGGTAAAACATGGGTAACATCTATGTCGAAAAATAGGAAAAACGAGATTAAAGAGCTATTTGTCACGCCCCACCGATACTATGACATGATGGATTATTCTAGAAGATGGAGGTATAAAGAAACAACCTAGAATAATCTAGAATATGTATGTACATAAGAATAATGTAGAAGCATCTAGAAGATAAAATATTATATTGTAAAACTTCCCTTGAAAAAAGTCACACATTGGCTAGGTGTAAGGCCTAAGACTCGAGGGAAGCTATAAATAAGAGTTCCTTCCCTCATTCCAATCCATCCAAGGTTTCAAGCTTTGTAATCTCTCTTTATTAGTAAAGTGTTTATCTTCTCTAACTCTTTTTCTTATTCTACTTTCAAGAGAGTGCTTTGAGTTGTTAGTGTGAGAAGGTAGGCTGATTTAGTGCTAAGAGAGCGCTAAAGCCGCACGGATAACTTGAGGAAAGTTAGTCTGTGATAGTTGATATCAAAGCCTTGGTTCGAGGGAATGACGAATAGCGTGAAAGAGCACGTGATGAAGTCGGAAGCCACTAATGTGGAGTCATCTCAAGGGCGAGGTCGTCAGGAGCAAAGGGACCCCGTTGCACCCAAGCCACATGGTCTAAGGAGATCATGCTTGGCTTTGATTCACGTCTTGCTCGGATGGAGGAGACAATGAATGACATGGTGGGCCAAGTAGAGGATCTTGACCAAAAGGTTGATGGGCTCGAGGAGGAGGACGTCACCATCCATTCAACAATCAGAGCTATGATGCTCCAACTTGAGGAGATCTTAATGGGCGACGTGGCTAAGTTGCAGGAGGATTTTATGGGGAAGCTCCAAGAGGTGCGAAGTGCCTATAAGGAAGAGATGAGTGACATGTGTGCTAACTTGGAAGAGATGCGTGGGGAAATTTCGTTGTGCAAAAATGCACTAGCGACACCCACCAACCATCAAACCTTCGAATCCAAGAGAATTGAGGTGCCAAATCCAAAGAGGTTTGGAGGAACTCGTGATGCAAAAGAAGTGGATAACTTCTTATGGGAAATGGAGCAATACTTCAGGGTTATGGAGATCACGGATGAAAAGACAAAAATTCAATTTTCTACTCTTTACATCTCTGATATTGCTATGCTATGGTGGAGAAGGCGAGGATATGTCGAAAAAGGTATGTGTACCATCTCCAACTTTGATGACTTTAAGAAAGAGCTAAAGATGCAGTTCTACCCTGAAAATGTGGATGATGAGGCTAGAGCCCAATTGCGAAGACTCAAGCAAATGAGATCGATCCGAGAATATATCAAGGAGTTCACTAGTCTGGTCCTTGAAATCCCTGATATGTCAGACGAAGATGCTCTATTCAACTTCATGGATGGACTCTAACAATGGGCAAAGACGAAGCTTAGGAGGCGTTGTGCACAAGATCTTGCTTCCGCCATCGTCATTGCAGAAAACTTGGTGGACTCTACAAAGGAGTCTACAAAGCCAAAAGAAAAGAAGAGCAACTATGTCAGAAGTGGCGGAGACCGAGAACAACACAAGGAAGAGAATCATCGCGAATCGATCTCGTTCAAAGCAAAAGACAAAGTGAAGTTTAACAACAACAACAAGACTAAACCATACAACAGTTGCTTCCTTTGTGGAGGACCACATTGGATAAGAGATTGCACGCAGAAGAAAACTCCGAACTCTCTCTTTGCAAGCCATCAAGAGGTAGAGGAAAATGACATGGATGCGCAGGTGAGAACCATGCAACTACTCAATGCGGTACACTTCTCTCTAAAAACCCCGATAAAGTGACTTCTCTTTGTAGAAGTGATTATAGGGAAGACATTTACTAATGCGATGATAGATACGAGAGCTTCTCACAACTTCATCTCTATTGAAGAAGCAAGGAGGATGGGTCTACAAACAACTGGAGGTGGGGGCTCCATCAAGGCGGTTAACTCTGCAGCTAGGTCGATCCATGGAGTGACTAAATGAGTGAAAACCTGTGTAGGGGATTGGTCAGGTACACTAAATTTCTCCATCATTCCCATTGCTGATTTCAAAGTAATCATTGGTACAGAGTTCCTGGACCAAGTAAGGGCGTTCCCGATACCATTTGCCAATAGCATGTGTATAATGGGAGGCGGCCAGACTTGCGTTGTACCGACGACAAGAGCTAGGCAGTAGAAGACCAAGATGCTATTAGCCATTCAATTCAAGAAACAATGGCTGATAGGGTGATCAGACGGTGAGGGGTACCAAACTACACGGAGTTTCTCATCAAGCGGAAATGATGGCTTGATAGCGAGGCCAGTTGGGAGCATGAAGACACACTATGACAATTCAAGGAGAAGATCAAACAGTATCAAGAGGAGAAGCGCAATGAGGGCATTGCGAGCTTAAGTGGGGGAGAGTGTCACGCTCCACCGATGCTATGTCATGATGGATTATTCTAGAAGATGGAGGTCTAAAGAAAAAACCTACAAGAATTTAGAATATGTATGTACATAAGAATAGTTTAGAAGCATCTAGAAGATAGAATACTATATTGTAAAGCTTCCTTTGGAAAATAGTCTCACATTGGCTTTGTAAGGCCAAAGACATGGGGGAAGCTATAAATAAGAGTCCATTCCCTCATTCCAATCCATCCAAGGTTTCAAGCTTTCAAGCTTTGTAATCTCTCTTTATTAGTGAAGTGTTTACCTTCTCTAACTCTTCTTCCTATTCTACTTTCAAGAGAGTGCTTTGGGTTGTTAGTGTGTGAAGGTTAGGCTGATTTAGTGCTAAGAGAGAGCGTAAAGCCGCACGGATAACTTGAGAAAAGTTAGTCCGTGACATATTGCTCAAAACAATAAAAGTAAAAGACATAAAGTAACAGTAGTAATAACTAATCTAAAATTTGCATACATTTGTTATTAAGTTTCATCGGAAGAACTCGCCGTCGAAAATGAACCTAAAATTTCATCTTTACTCTCTTCATCGTCATCATTCAAACCATGAGCAACCTCTTCAATAATCCTTGTTGTATCATCCATCGCAAACATTTCATCATTTGTACTGCCTTGAATACGAAAATTTGAAATATTTCTCTTGGTGAATTTGTTCTATAACCCAATCAACTTTATCTCTTACTCTACCAGGTATTGAAGGTGGTAAATTTGTGTAGCTTGGCGTGCCAAAACAAAAATGATCAAACTTCACATATTGTCTGTTCAATTTAACCTCAGTGATGTCATAAGGCGTGATTGTTCGGGTTCCTCGACTCAAAACAACATTGAACAACTGACAGTTGAATAAGTATACAATGTCCTTCTAGAATTGCACCTTTTCTTTTCTCTTATTTCTGAACTCTTTCTGCTTGGTTTCCTCTACATAGGGGTTCAAAACAATATAAATTACCAAAGCTATGAGGAAGAGGAGCATAGGAAGATCAATGAGAGAAAAAGGCAAAAGGAGATGTTTTATAGAGGATGAATCTTGATGTCACTAAATTATGGCATAGATGTTTTTTAGAGAATTCGTAGAGAAAATATGTCAAAAAGATAAATAGCTGACATTTACTATTACATTTTATAACATTAAAGTTGTCAACAATCAGCTCTTCTGTTGGTTCACAAATAGTCTACTTTTCTAGATGTTTGCATATCTCCCTTATGATGTATGGAGACTAGTGTTCTCTTGGTATGTTATTTATCAAGAGATGTGATAAACTATTATTTAATGCAAACGAGGGTACATATTTGTGAACATTTATGCTGCAATTTAACTGTCTTTCTTAATATCACTTTAATGTTTGTTACAAGTTTCTTAATTCAACCTTGTTTGTCTGAAGAAAGAGGAAAATTCTTTCTGTGGTTTCTCCCTGGATTTGAGTGATTTTTGTCAATGATGCTATTCTTCTTTGTTCACTTGTTTGCTTTGCCAGAGACGGGCATGCTTCGTGCGTATACTCTACCTTCTAGAAGACTCATGTAAGACCTTTTTTTTTTCTATGCACATTGTAAAGCTAGTTAATTATTTTTCTTTGCATTAATCAGAGCTTTATTTTACTTAATTTACTGATACTTTTATGTTGGTAAAGATATATGTGATTTGTCACATAATTAATTTGTATAATTTGCTTTTTTTAAGTATAAAAATCTTTGTGGGATTTAGTTTCATTTTAATTGGATGCTTGGAATATGTTATTAGTACAATGCGGGATGGAAGTTTCAAAAGAGAAATTAGTACTCGTGTTAACATTAAGGGCATAACCGGATATTACTCAGTGCATGGTTGAATGTTTCTTTTTGTTTGCAGAATGTTGATCTGCAAATTTATGAAACTTAATGATTGAGCCACTGTGTTGGCTTCACCACGCATTTGCAAAGTTTGAACATATTTTTTTTCTTACGTGAATATGAATTTGTTGGAAGTATTTATTATAAAATAGAGCTAAGAGATTACCTCATTTCTTCAGTGGCTTCAGGACCATAAGAACTGGAAAATCCTTGAAGACCTTAAAAAAAACAGCAAAGAGGAGTTTTTTTATGCAATTTGAGATGTACAATAGTGGACATGTTACCAAACGAGGCGCTCTTATTGTTTTGGAAGGATTGGATCGCTGTGGGAAGACCACTCAGTGTGGCAGATTGGTCTCATTCCTTGAAGGGAATGGCCTTCCAGTAGAAGCATGGCGATTCCCTGATAGAAATACTGATACTGGAAGAATGATTTCATCATATCTCACCAACAATTCAGAGCTAGATGATCAAACAATCCATTTACTTTTCAGTGCAAACAGATGGGAGAAGAGGTTTCCTTCATTTACTTGTGCTATTTACTTTCAATGTAAAAACAATGCACTGAAGTTCTTTTTTTTTTTTTTTTGACGAAAGTCTGATGTGCTTCTTAATTATCATAATTGGTGACGGTACGAACATTTTCTGGATTTGTTATTTAGTAGTTGATAGTTGGAAGAGTTTTAGATAATAAAAATATGCAGTTCCAAATGAATTTAATTATTAACTTTTAATGCATTTCTCCTTTAGGTCACTAATGGAGAATAAGCTAAGAAATGGAACCACACTTGTGGTTGACCGTTATTCATATTCAGGAGTTTCTTTTTCAGCTGCCAAAGGCCTTAATGTCAAGTGGTGTAAGGTAACAGTATGTGGCTACTTTGAATTTTTTTGAAGCAACTTATCAGATAATATGTTACCTTTTGCAGGCTCCAGAAAAGGGTTTGATAGCTCCAGATCTAGTTGTTTTCCTGGATATATTGCCAGAGGTATATCTTTTGAATTTGGTGTGCAGTTTTACATTTTGGGTCTGCTTTGTACAACTTTTTATTTGCATTGCGTTTCAGACCACCACTACAGTTATGGTTGGGGAAGTGCTTTATTTTTGTTTTTTAGAAATTTTTTTGGTGGAAAGCTATTTTTTGCAATCATATCTATTTAAGAGTAGTGACTGTAAGAAACTTGTTGTGTGACATTTTGAATAAATAAATATGTATAATTCTCACTGCAACTTTCTAAAAAGTTGTTTTCTAGCTTTACAGCCAACTTTACAAAAATATTGCAGCTATCCCAATCAGACATTTTGTTTTGTAAATAAATTTACCAAGGATCAGACCATATTGCTATGATCCATATCATTTACCATATTCATTTTCACTGTGCAATAACTTCATAATTTAGCCATTTTCAATCACTTTGATATAGAATTTATAAATCATTATTTTTAAAATCAGCTGCTACTTCCAATTTGTTGGAGTTTTGAAAAGTATATGTTTGTTTTGAGACCAAACCTTTTATCAGGAAGCTGCAAGAAGAGGAAACTATGGATTTGAAAGGTACGAACAACTTGAGTTCCAAAAGAATGTTGCCCACTATTATCGGATTCTCAATGATGCTACCTGGAAGGTACTTCTCAAACTAAATGAATCTTCTGAAATGACACCTTATAAAAAGTTGGGCATTTCATTTCTTTCTTTCCATCTCATGTGTATAGCAGCCTTTTGCATCCTATTTTTCCTAGTGAATACAGGAAAAATCTTCTTTTGAATCTCGAATTATTTTCATACCTGTTATCAAGAATATTAGTATTTGTTACTTTGTATATTTATATTTCAATAGAAAGAACGCTAGCATTTAGCAGAGAATTAACTTAAGCACGTTTCTTCTACTTCTTCTAAAAGTTCTTTGTTATTTTTCAAGAAAAGTGTCAAAATGGTCATTTGACTCTTTGTTGGGGAGTTGTTTTAGTTCCAATATATATAAATGTGTCAATTTGGTTATCAGACTCTTTTAAAGAGGGTATTAAAATAGTCGGAGGATTAATTTGATACTTTTATAGGCTCTGGGACTAAAATGACTGCATGTAAATAATAAGGGACTATTTTGACACTTNCCAGTGAATACAGGAAAAATCTTCTTTTGAATCTCGAATTATTTCCATACCAGTTATCAAGAATATTAGTATTTGTTACTTTGTATATTTATATTTCAATAGAAGAACGCTAGCACTTAGCAGAGAATTAACTTAAGCACGTTTCTTCTACTTCTTCTAAAAGTTCTTTGTTATTTTTCAAGAAAAGTGTTAAAATGGTCATTTGACTCTTTGTTGGGGAGTTGTTTTAGTTCCAATATATATAAAAGTGTCAATTTGGTTATCAGACTCTTTTAAAGAGGGTATTAAAATAGTCGGAGGACTAATTTGATACTTTTATAGGCTCTGGGACTAAAATGACTGCATGTAAATAATAAGGGACTATTTTGACACTTGTTATTTTTCCATCCTCCAGCCTCCAAAACCTTCTGATTTATCTTCTCCTTTTGATTTGGTTCAATAGTGGGGATATCCCTTGATGATGACATAAAAATGAAGTTTGCTCTGTCTGTCTATTAACTAATATCAAACACCTGTTTCTACCTTCTGCTACTAATTAGTTCCATGTGGATTANGGTAAGTGGTCTCAAGGGTCCCCAGAACACGGGGTCTATAAAGCGGTTGACTATCTGCACCACATGTGGTCATCTGCAAATAAAGGAATGACATTAAAAAAATTAGTACTGGTAAAAAAAATAATCATAAGCAAAAAAGAAATAATGCAGTAAAGGTAAAACACATGTAATATCTATGTCTAAAAATAGGAAAAACGAGATTAAAGAGCTATTTGTCACGCCCCACCGATACTATGACATGATGAATTATTCTAGAAGATGGAGGTCTAAAGAAACAACCTAGAAGAATCTAGAATATATATGTACATAAGAATAGTGTAGAACCATCTAGAAGATAAAATATTATATTATAAAGTTTCCCTTGGAAAATAGTCACACATTGGCTAGGTGTAAGGCCAAAGACATGGGGGAAGCTATAAGAGTTCCTTCCCTCATTCCAATCCATCGAAGGTTTCAAGCTTTCAAGCTTTGTAATCTCTCTTTATTAGTGAAGTGTTTACCTTCTCTAACTCTTCTTCCTATTCTACTTTCAAGAGAGTGCTTTGAGTTGTTAGTGTGAGAATGTTAGGCTGATTTAATGCTAAGAGAGCGCTAAAGCCGCATGGATAACTTGAGAAAAGTTATTCCGTGACAGTTGGTATCAAATCCTTGGTTCGAGGGAATGGCGAAAAGCGTCAAGGAGCACGTGATGGAGTCGGAAGCCACTAATGTGGAGTAATCTCAAGAGCGAGGTCGCCAGGGGCAAAGGGACCCCGTTGCACCCAAGCCACGTGGGAGGTCTAAGGAGATCATGCTTGGCTTTGATTCACGCCTTGCTCGGATGAAGGAGACAATGAATGGCGTGGAGGGCCAAGTAGAGGATCTTGGCCAAAGGGTTGATGGGCTTGAGGAGGACGTCACCATCCATTCAACAATTAGAGGTATGATGCTCCAACTTGAGGAAACCTTAATGGGCAAGTGGCTAAGTTGTAAGAGGATTTTATGGGGAAGCTCTAAGAGGTGCGAAGTGCCTATAAGGAAGAGATGAGTGACATGCGTGCTAGCTTGGAAGAGACGCGTGGGAACATTTCGTTGTGCAAGAGGGCACTAGCGACACCCACCAACCATCAAACCATCGAATCCAACAGGATTGAGGTGCCAAAGCCAAAGAGTTTTGGAGGAACTCGTGATGCAAAAGAAATGATAACTTCTTATGGGGACTGAAGCAATACTTCGGAGTGATGGGGATCACAGATGAAGAGACAATAATTCACTTTGCTACTCTTTATCTCTCTGATATTGCTATGCTATGGTGGAGAAGAAGGCGATGAGATGTCGAAAAAGGTATGTGTATCATCTTCACTTTTGATGACTTTAAGAAAGAGCTTAAGAGACAGTTCTATCCTGAAAATGGGGATGATGAGGTTAGAGCCTAATTGGGAAGACTCAAGCAGATGGGATCGATCCGAGAATATATCAAGGAGTTTACTAGTCTGGTCCTTGAAATCACTGATATGTCAGACAAAGATGCTCTATACAACTTTATGGATGGACTCCAACAATGGGCAAAGACAGAGCTTAGGAGGCGTGGTGCACAAGATCTTGCTTCTGCCATCGCCATTGCAGAAAGCTTGGTGGACTATACAAAGGAGTCTACAAAGCCAAAATAAAAGAAGAGCAACTATGTCATAAGTAGGGGAAACCGAGAACAACACAATGAAGGGAATCGTCGCGAATCGACCTCGTTCAAAGCAAGAGACAAAGAGAAGTTTAACAATCACAACAAGACTAAACCATATAACAGTTGCTTCCTTTGTGGAGGACCACATTGGGTAATAGATTGCTCGCAGAAGAAAACTCTGAACTCTCTCCGTGCAAGCCATCAAGAGGTAGAGGAAAATGACATGGACGCTCAGGTGGGAACCATGCAACTACTCAATGCGGTACGCTCCTCTCCAAAACCCCTGCAAAATGACTTCTCTTTGTAGAGGTGATTATAGGGAAGACATCTACTAATGCGATGATAGATACGGGAGCTTCTTACAACTTCATCTCTATTGAAGAAGCAAAGAGGATGGGTCTGCAAACAACTGGATGTGGGGGCTCCATCAAGGCGGTTAACTCTGCAGCTAGGTTGATCCATGGAGTGGCTAAAGGAGTGAAGACCTGTGTAGGGGATGGTCAGGTACGCTAAATTTCTCCATCATTCCTATGGATGATTTCAAAGTAATCATTGGTATAGAGTTCCTGGACCAAGTAAGGGCGTTCTCGATACCATTTGCCAATAGCATGTGTATCATGGGAGGCGACTAGGCTTGCGTTGTACCGACGACAAGAGTTAGGTTGCAGGAGACCAAGATGCTATCAACCATTCAATTCAAGAAATAATGGTCGACAGGGTGATCAGACGACGAGGGGTACCAAACTACAAGGAGTTTCTCATCAAGTGGAAAGGATGGCCTGATAGCGAGGCTAGTTGGGAGCATGAAGACACACTATGGCAATTCAAGGAGAAGATCAAACAGTATCAAGAGGAGAAGCACAATGAGGGCATTGCGAGCTTAAGTGGGGGAGAGTGTCACGCCCCACCGATACTATGCATGATGAATTATTCTAGAAAATGGAGGTCTAAAGAAACAACCTAGAAGAATGTAGAATATGTATGTACATAAGAATAGTGTAGAAGCATCTAGAAGATAGAATATTATATTGTAAAGCTTCCCTTGAAAAATAGTCCCACATTGGGTATGTGTAAGGCCAAAGACATGGGGGAAGCTATAAATAAGAGTCCCTTCCCTCATTCCAATCCATCCAAGGTTTCAAGCTTTCAAGCTTTGTAATCTCTCTTTATTAGTGAAGTGTTTACCTTCTCTAACTCTTCTTCCTATTCCACTTTCAAGAGAGTGATTTGAGTTGTTAGTGTGAGAAGGTTAGGCTGATTTAGTGCTAAGAGAGAGCGCTAAAGCCGCACGGATAACTTGAGGAAAGTTAATCCGTGACATATTGCTCAAAACAATAAAGTAAAAGACATAAAATAACAGTAGTAACAACTAATCTAAAATTGCGTACATTTGTTATTAAGTTTCATCATAAGAAGTCGCCGTCGAAAATGAACCTAAAATTTCATCTTCACTCTCTTCATTTTCATCATTCAAACCATGAGCAACCTCTTCAATAATCCCTGTTGTATCATCCATCACAAACATTTCATCATTTGTACCGCCTTGAATACGGAAATTTAAAATATTTTTCTCTTGGTGAATTTGTTCTATAGAACTATGCAGCTTAATTTTTTTTTTTTTGGTTTATTCATCACAACCACAACCCAATCAACTTTATCTCTTACTCTACCAGGTATTGAAGGTGGTAAATTTGTGTAGCTTGGCGTGCCAAAACAAAAAGGATCAAACTTCACATATCGTCTGTTCAATTTGACCTCAGTGATGTCATAAGTGTGATTGTCCGGGTTCCTTGACTCAAAACAACATTAAACAACTGACAGTTGAACAAGTATACAATGTCCTTCTAGAATTGCACCTTTTCTTTTCTCTTATTTCTGAACTCTTTCTCCTTGGTTTCCCTCTATCTAGGGGTTTAAAACAATATAAATTAGTAAAGCTATGAGGAAGAGGAGCAGAAGAAGATCAAAGCAGCGAAAAAGGCAAAAGGAGATGTTTTATGGAGGAAGAATCTTGATGTCACTAAATTATGGCATAGATGTTTTTTAGAGAATTCGTAGAGAAAATATGTCAAAAAGATAAATAGCTGACATTTGCTATAACATTTTATAACATTAAAGTTGTCATCAATCAGCTCTTCTGTTGGTTCACAAATAGTCTACTTTTCTAGATGTTTGCATATCTCGCTTATGATGTATGGAGACTAGTGTTCTCTTGGTATGCTATTTATCAAGAGATGTGATAAACTATTATTTAATGCAAATGAGGGTACATATTTGTGAACATTTATGCTGCAATTTAATTGTCTTTCTTAATATCACTTTAATGTTTGTTACAAGTTTCTTAATTCAACCTTGTTTGTCTGAAGAAAGAGGAAAATTCTTTCTGTGGTTTCTCCCTGGATTTGAGTGATTTTTGTCAATGATGCTATTCTTCTTTGTTCACTTGTTTGCTTTGCCAGAGACGGGCATGCTTCGTGCGTATACTCTACCTTCTAGAAGACTCATGTAAGACCTTTTTTTTTTCTATGCACATTGTAAAGCTAGTTAATCATTTTTCTTTGCATTAATCAGAGCTTTATTTTACTTAATTTACTGATACTTTTATGTCGGTAAAGATATATGTGATTTGTTACATAATTAATTTGTTTAATTTGCTTTTTTAAAGTATAAGAATCTTGGTGGGATTTAGTTTCATTTTACTTGGATGCTTGGCATATGTTATTAGCACAATGCGGGATAGAAGTTTCAAAAGAGACATTAGTACTCGTGTTAACATTAAGGGCATAACCGGATATTACTTAGTGCATGGTTGAATGTTTCTTTTTGTTTGCAGAATGTTGATCTGCAAANATAATTTGCTTTTTTAAAGTATAAAAATCTTGGTGGGATTTAGTTTCATTTTAATTGGATGCTTGGCATATGTTATTAGTACAATGCGGGATAGAAGTTTCAAAATAGAAATTAGTACTCGTGTTAACACAAAGGGCATAACCGGATATTACTTAGTGCATGGTTGAATGTTTCTTTTTGTTTGCAGAATGTTGATCTGCAAATTTATGAAACTTAATGATTGAGCCACTGTGTTGGCTTCACCACGCATTTGCAAAGTTTGAACATATATTTTTTTTACGTGAATATGAATTTGTTGGAAGTTTTTATTATAAAATAGAGCTAAGAGATTGCCTCATTTCTTCAGTGGCTTCAGGACCATAAGAACTGGAAAATCCTTGAAGACCTCAAAAAAAACAGCAAAGAGGAGTTTTTTTATGCAATTTGAGATGTACAATAGTGGACATGTTACCAAACGAGGCGCTCTTATTGTTTTGGAAGGATTGGATCGCTGTGGGAAGACCACTCAGTGTGGCAGATTGGTCTCATTCCTTGAAGGGAATGGCCTTCCAGTAGAAGCATGGCGATTCCCTGATAGAAATACTGATACTGGAAGAATGATTTCATCATATCTCACGAACAATTCAGAGCTAGATGATCAAACAATCCATTTACTTTTCAGTGCAAACAGATGGGAGAAGAGGTTTCCTTCATTTACTTGTGCTATTTACTTTCAATGTAAAAACAATGCACTGAAGTTCTTTTTTTTTTTTTTTTGACGAAAGTCTGATGTGCTTCTTAATTATCATAATTGGTGACGGTACGAACATTTTCTGGATTTGTTATTTAGTAGTTGATAGTTGGAAGAGTTTTAGATAATAAAAATATGCAGTTCCAAATGAATTTAATTATTAACTTTTAATGCATTTCTCCTTTAGGTCACTAATGGAGAATAAGCTAAGAAATGGAACCACACTTGTGGTTGACCGTTATTCATATTCAGGAGTTTCTTTTTCAGCTGCCAAAGGCCTTAATGTCAAGTGGTGTAAGGTAACAGTATGTGGCTACTTTGAATTTTTTTGAAGCAACTTATCAGATAATATGTTACCTTTTGCAGGCTCCAGAAAAGGGTTTGATAGCTCCAGATCTAGTTGTTTTCCTGGATATATTGCCAGAGGTATATCTTTTGAATTTGGTGTGCAGTTTTACATTTTGGGTCTGCTTTGTACAACTTTTTATTTGCATTGCGTTTCAGACCACCACTACAGTCATGGTTGGGGAAGTGCTTTATTTTTATTTTTTAGAAATTTTTCTGGTGGAAAGCTATTTTTTGCAATCATATCTATTAAAGAGTAGTGACTGTAAGAAACTTGTTGTGTGACATTTTGAATAAATAAATATCTATAATTCTCACTGCAACTTTCTAAAAAGTTGTTTTCTAGCTTTACAACCAACTTTACAAAAATATTGCAGCTATCCCAATCAGACATTTTATTTTGTAAATAAATTTACCAAGGATTAGGCCATATTGCTATGATCCATATCGATTACCATATTCATTTTCACTGTGCAATAACTTCATAATTTAGCCATTTTCAATCACTTTGATATAGAATTTATAAATCATTATTTTTAAAATCAGCTGCTACTTCCAATTTGTTGGAGTTACGAAAAGTATATGTTTGTTTTGAGACCAAACCTTTTATCAGGAAGCTGCAAGAAGAGGAAACTATGGATTTGAAAGGTACGAACAACTTGAGTTCCAAAAGAATGTTGCCCACTATTATCGGATTCTCAATGATGCTACCTGGAAGGTACTTCTCAAACTAAATGAATCTTCTGAAATGACACCTTATAAAAAGTTGAGCATTTCATCTCTTTCTTTCCATCTCATGTGTATAGCAGCCTTTTGCATCCTAGTTTTCATAGTGAATACAGGAAAAATCTTCTTTTGAAACTCAAATTATTTTCATACCAGTTATCAAGAATATTAGTATTTGCTACTTTGTATATTTATATTTCAATAGAAAGAACGCTAGCATTTAGCAGAGAATTAACTTAAGCACGTTTCTTCTACTTCTTCTAAAAGTTCTTTGTTATTTTTCAAGAAAAGTGTTAAAATGGTCATTTGACTCTTTGTTGGGGAGTTGTTTTAGTTCCAATATATGTAAAAGTGTCAATTTGGGTATCAGACTCTTTTAAAGAGGGTATTAAAATAGTCGGAGGACTAATTTGATACTTTTATAAGCTCTGGGACTAAAATGACTGCATGTAAATAATAAGGGACTATTTTGACACTTGTCTTTTTTCCATCCTCCAGCCTCCAAAACCTTCTGATTTATCTCCTCCTTTTGATTTGGTTCAATAATGGGGATATTCCTTGATGATGACATAAAAATGAAGTTTCCTCTGTCTGTCTATTAACTAATATCAAACACCTGTTTCTACCTTCTGCTACTAATTAGTTCCATGTGGATTACATTAATTGCTAATCATTTTTTCAGTTAGTCATTTNACTCATGCAAGATAGGCACCCCAATTGCCTATGAAAACAAAAAAACTTAATGAGACAGCGTCGCTATACAGTCCAAGAAAAGGAGATGACAACCATCATACATTGTCTTATAGTATGAAGACACTACTTGCTCGGCTCCAAATTCCAAGTCATGACAGATAATATTACCACCAGCTACTTCTAGACTCAGAAGAAGCTAAGTCCTAAGCAAGCAAGGTGGCAGGATTTTCTGGCAGAATTTGACTACATCTTGGAGTATAAGCCAGGGAAGGCCAATGTAGTTGCGGATGCGCTAAGCCGAAAAACAGAACTTGCAAGCCTGTCATAAGTCTCCAGCTCCCTCATGGACAAAATAAAAGAAGGTTTGGTCTCCGATCCACAAGCCCAAAGCATTATTGCCTTAGTGAAGGAAGGAAAAACCAGGAACTTCTGGATGGATGAAGATATCCTTTACACTAAAGGATGACACATCTACATACCAAGGTGGGGCNGAGAAATCTGTCTATCGTTCTTAACATTTACATGGATTGCCTCAAAAAAAAAAGGACCTATTGCTCCAAGTTGTGGAACAAATTTACAAAGATGGATCCTAATAAATTTTATATGATTAGAAGAGTAACATTGTTTTATTAGAACCTACTTGAGTTGAGCCCACCGTTTAAAAGTCTAGCTTTTTAAAATGCTTCCTTTTACTGTGATGTAAAACAAAAATTAGCTTGTCTTGGTTCCCTTTATTTTTCTCGGTTTGAATGATGTGTATTGAAATGCTGCTTGATAATGGAGGCATGAATTAACAACCTCACAACGCTATCTTCTTTGTGCGGGGTGAAATGGTTGGTGAATGCGATTGCAAAGATTGCTTTGGCCAAAAGTTCAGGTTTTATCCAGAGGAGTAACATTGTTTTATTAGAACCTACTTGAGTTGAACTCACTGTTTCATTTGATTCGATCATTCTCAATCTCCATGATCGATGATCTTATTTGATTGGATCTGATAGTCGTTCAAGGATATTAATGCTTTGTTTTTATATTGTAATCTGTTGGGGTATCTTGGATGGCCCATTGATATGCAGGCGACCTCCGCAGTTGTGTCATGGTGACTGAAAAAAGGGCGTATCATCTACTAGACGGGATGGATCGAAGGTGAACCTTAGCATTCGACTCTCTATTTTCTATCCTCCCTTTTTTTGTTTCTTGAAATTAACTGCGTTGAATGACAATTATGATAATTTCCATGAATGGTCTTGCTGCAGCTGGGATTAATATTTCTTTCATGTTCTTCGTAAGCTTGGGCAAAAATTGTTGATTTTGTGTTGTGTGAATAATTCTGTACCATGTAATCAGGAACTTTAGTGGAAGTTGTGCCCTTCACGTTTATGGTTTTATCTTCAGAAATATTCTTATGGAACTGTAACTCGAAAGATTGCGAGTGAAACATTTCAATCTGTACAACATGAACTTTCTTGCCATTGCATTTGAAAAATTTTGCTAAATTCTGAAAGAATGTTGGCCTATTTGCTTTGAGAACGCATCCCTTTTTGTTCTATTATTGAATGTTTTAGATAAAAGATCAATTTTTTTGGTTCCTGGTTATCAAGTTCTGCTCCTGCTTATTCGAATGACCATTGGTTGCTTATGGATGCCGGTAATTTACTGTAATTTGTCTTCACTTCAATATCACGTTGATGTAAATCATCTTCCATGACTCTGAAAGAATGAATTTAAGTGCTTCCTTCGGAGATCCACCTCTCTGATGTAGAGAACCTGTTCTTGGATGTTATATTGGATGAAATTAAGATGAATTTGAGCTTTTGATTGTCCAATTCCGTCGTCACTTCTCTATATATTTGAGNTAGTGCAAACAGATGGGAGAAGAGGTTTCCTTCATTTACTTTTGCTATTTTACTTTCAATGCACAAAACAATGCACTGAAGTGTTTTTTTTTTTTTCTGACGAAAGTCTGATGTGCTTCTTAATTAACATAATTGGTGACAGTACGAACATTTTCTGGTTTTGTTATTTAGTAGTTGATGGTTGGAAGAGTTTTAGATAATAAAAATATGCAGTTCCAAACGAATTTAATTATTAACTTTTAATGCATTTCTCTTTTAGGTCACTAATGGAGAATAAGCTAAGAAATGGAACCACACTTGTGGTTGACCGTTATTCATATTCAGGGGTTTCTTTTTCAGCTGCCAAAGGCCTTAATGTCAAGTGGTGTAAGGTAACAGTATGTGGCTACTTTGAATTTTTTTGAAGCAACTTANTATCTAGCCTATGGCTCGATGATTAAGTATCATTCAACGTATGGGAGGTAAGAATTTTCTTTAAGTAGTCAAATGGTAGAAGTTATTATTTTTATGTCAATTTATAAGGATAAGGATGAGATTTTTCTATATTTATGCCCCTCCTGTATTTTCATTTTTGGGTTTTACTTGTCTTTTTGTACAACTATCTTCGGATTCTTTATTAAATCAAAACCAATGATGTAGATCATGTAAAAAATGATGCCAATCATAAACTTGAGATCGAAATGAGGTTGTAAGCCAATCAACATGCTCAATGAAGAAATCCATGCTTTTTGGGGCTTGAAATATTAAAAAATCCAACAGGAATGTTGATCTACTTGTTTATTCATGTTTGTGAATATGTTTGTTTTTTATTCAATAATTCAATAAAAAACTTGATTGATTTCTCATTTACTGAGCATCTGGCATCATAATCACTAATTTCATGTTCATGTATGAAAATTTTCAATTCTATGCACTTGGAACTTTTGTTGATAGAGGTAAATCACATGAAGTTAGCTTTAATGCTCGGATAATTTCCTTTAATTTAAATTTAATTTTAGACAAATTTGTAAAAAAAATTGAAAATATACTAAATAATAATCAAACATTCAATTTGTTGAGTAACTATAAATAAAATATTTTTTAATGAATACATATATATACATAAAGAGGGAGTGAGGTTTGCTTAAAATTTGATACCTTCTCAAGCATGAGAAAAAAACCAAGTTTGACAAGAGAAAATAAGTTGTTTCTAATATATCCCGGGAATTATGAATACCACGGTTCTTTTGTATTTACATATCTAACACCGAAAGTTTCATATTTACAAGTATATAACCTTGGTGTTATAAGCCTATGCATAAAAAGGTGTATTTTACATCTAAAAAGGTAGTTATGGTAGTTTTTTTGTTGTGATGTTGAAGTTTTGATTGATATTCATATAAATTTGAAAGTTCAGGTGTTAGATATGTAATTGCATAAGATTTGTGTGGTATGTACGTAACTGCCCCAATATAAACTTGGTAAAAATGAAGAATGGTTCTGGCCCTGAATGTCAAGCTTAGCAAAATCATAAGCTCGCTAATTTCAACTTTACATTCAGTCTTGTGACTCCATGTATGATTGTTCTCAGTGACTTGGTGATCATGGGTGTTTTATTATGTAGATTAATGGATGACTTCAACAAGGAATATAAATACGTTGAGCTGAGCTTGAGCCAACCCCAACTTGAGGTTGATTAATTAAGTCAGTTTGAGCTCAAACTTATTCCTATGACTTAAATTCGGCTTGTGACCTTGCTTGTTTATCATTAATGAGAAATAAATTTTGATTCAAACAACTATTGTAATTAAATGCTAATAAGAATGAGCAACTAGAGAAGATAACAATAAAAAAAATTGACTTATATAAGAAAGCAAACTATAATTTGTAATTAGTTTTAATAATTTATACTTAAACTCTTGTGTTAGTATTTTTTAATTTTTATTAAAATTATACTTAATTAATTTTAATAATCTTTATTTTATATTATAATCATGAACTAATGAGATAATGAGTTGAGTCGGGGCTGGCTGGAGTTTCGCTCATTAGCTCATCAGGCTCCAAGCCATTTATTGAGCCAAAACCGAATTAACCGTTTCTCACTCTCCTAACTTCACCATTTTACATTTGACTAAAAACATACAAATTTCATTAATTCACACTTCTTTGTATAGTAAATATCAAACACAAATCCTTCCACATACACAAACTTCGGCGAGATGCTTCACTTCCATTTCTAAGCCCGCAGAAAACATCGGCAATCCTCCCACTTAAAGCGCGCTCAACTGCCTCACATTGACCGGATAGACGTGTGGCGCCGAGCCGTCAAACAAGTCTGCTGCGAGGATCCCAGCCGTCGCCTCNAAGCCCGCACATAAAACATCGGCAATCCTCCCACTTAAAGCGCGCTCAACTGCCTCACATTGATCGGATAGACGTGTGGCGCCGAGCCGTCAAACAAGTCTGCTGCGAGGATCCCAGCCGTCGCCTCCGTCGGATGGTAGAAGTCCCAGAAAACATGATTCGTCCTGTTAGAACAGTAGGAAGAGATGGGTGTGCAGGCCACCTTAGCATTCAGATCTCCCAGTCCACAGCATGCAGCCTCCACTTCAGTAAATCCTACAGAAATAAAATTTCAGTTTTTTTAATTAATTATGGATTTGTTTTTGGTGAAATTTGTCAAAATGATAATAGTAGAATGAATATTGATTGATGGATGATACCATAATTGGTGGGAGTCTGGATGATTTCTTGCATTGCAAGGGTGGTGTTGAAGAATGAGTAGTTCATGTCTGTGAGCTGTGACTTCAACTCCTGGAGAAGAGAAGCTGCAGCTTGGCTGAAGAGATCAGAGATAGAATTAGCGACTGCGTTGCAGGCGTTTGTTTGGGTTTGTCTTCTCAGGGATGGACAGCAGCCGACAGGGCCGNGCGTTTCAGACCACCACTACAGTCATGGTTGGGGAAGTGCTTTATTTTTATTTTTTAGAAATTTTTCTGGTGGAAAGCTATTTTTTGCAATCATATCTATTAAAGAGTAGTGACTGTAAGAAACTTGTTGTGTGACATTTTGAATAAATAAATATCTATAATTTTCACTGCAACTTTCTAAAAAGTTGTTTTTTAGCTTTACAACCAACTTTACAAAAATATTGCAGCTATCCCAATCAGACATTTTGTTTTGTAAATAAATTTACCAAGGATTAGGCCATATTGCTATGATCCATATCAATTACCATATTCATTTTCACTGTGCAATAACTTCATAATTTAGCCATTTTCAATCACTTTGATATAGAATTTNCTCACTGCAACTTTCTAAAAAGTTGTTTTCTAGCTTTACAACCAACTTTACAAAAATATTGCAGCTATCCCAATCAGACATTTTATTTTGTAAATAAATTTACCAAGGATTAGGCCATATTGCTATGATCCATATCGATTACCATATTCATTTTCACTGTGCAATAACTTCATAATTTAGCCATTTTCAATCACTTTGATATAGAATTTATAAATCATTATTTTTAAAATCAGCTGCTACTTCCAATTTGTTGGAGTTACGAAAAGTATATGTTTGTTTTGAGACCAAACCTTTTATCAGGAAGCTGCAAGAAGAGGAAACTATGGATTTGAAAGGTACGAACAACTTGAGTTCCAAAAGAATGTTGCCCACTATTATCGGATTCTCAATGATGCTACCTGGAAGGTACTTCTCAAACTAAATGAATCTTCTGAAATGACACCTTAT
>JXCR01141643.1:255111-281420 GCA_002079205.1 Phalaenopsis hybrid cultivar
GAGTGTTGCATGGCAGTACTATCCCAATCACCTACAGAGACGTGTGCAGGCTGAACAGTTTCATAAGCTGGCATAGAGGCAACAATGCTGGAAAGTTTTTCGGTTGCAGTTGGCTTGAAAACAATTTCTTCTTCATCATCTTCTCCATCTACATGAAGAAGGGCATTTACCGGAGCTAATCCAAGATCCATCATGCTTGATTGTGACCCTCCCAAATTGCTTACGCTTTCAACCGAACTAGCATGCCTTGAAGCATTNATAATCCAAGATCCATCATGCTTGATTGTGACCCTCCCAAATTGCTCACGCTTTCAACCGAACTAGCATGCCTTGAAGCATTTGGATAAGGAGCATCCACAATACCGGCATACACATCANAATGCTGGATGATTTGACCAATATATTGAGGGGGATTAGTTTCGAAGAAATTAAATCCATTCTAATATATAATTTTAAAAATAGCATTTTTTTAAATTTATTATTTTAAATGGACGCCCAAAAATAAAATTTTCCAAATCAACAAAGGCGTACCATTTTGTAAAGTTGTTGTGGCAATTTTGTAAAAAAATGTATATTTTTTTCTATTTTGATTTGAAATAAAATATGTTTCGTATATTTGATTAAAATATGTATGATTGTTTCTAAAATTACTCGAAACCCTAAAAATTTTGAAAAATATGAATGTTAATTTAATTTTAGAAATAAAAAATAAAAATATAAGAAAAAAATAAAAACACAGTAAAAATTTGTTTAAGAAAACAAATACAAAAACAAACATAAAAGATAAAATTCAACCCAAATACATCCTAAGATTAGGGTTGTAAACAAGCCGAGCTTGAGCGAGCTCAGGCTTAGCTCGTGTTCGGCTAATTCGAAATAGCTCGTGTTCGAAATCGGCCCGTGAACAGTGTGTTCGTGTTCTGCTTGATTTAAATATTCATGTTTGTGTTTGGCTCGTGTTCGGTTCAAAATTGGCTCGTTAAACTAAAATTGAGAAATATATATATAAAGTGTGGGATTCAAACTTGGATCAAATATATACAAAAAAAGACACTAACCACATTGTCACATGAGGTGTTATGATTTAAATTTAGACATAAATGTATATAATATATTATTATATAAATAATATATGCAATATATTGTTATATAAAAAGTTATATAATTTTTTTTGAGCCATTTCGAGCCGAACACGAGCGAACAAACTGTTGTTCATGTTTGGCTTGTTTACTTTTCGAGCTTAAAAATTTGTTCGTGTTCGGCTCGTTAGCCTTAACGAACGAGCCAAACACGAGCTACTTAATGAGCCGAACAGGAGCTGTTCACGAACAACGAGCCAAATTGACAGCCCTACCTAAGATTATGTTTGGGGTCACTTGTTTTTTATATTTTTATTTTTGATTTTATTTTAAAACTAATTTTTTTGGTATAATTTTACATTTTTTTATTTTAAAAAATAAATTAACTTTTATCTAAAAAGAATCAAAATATTTAGAGCCTCTTTTTGAGTTTTATAAAATCAATTAAATATGCTACAACTTATTAAAAATATTTTATTTTAAATAAATATTTAAATAAATTAAAATTAAAATTAAAAGTTATTCCAAAGAGACCTTAAATTTTTAGAACCAGTTATTAGACTTTCATTTCCTATTATCTCCATTGCATGCAGTTCTGAGATGTATCAACTAAAAGGAAGTGATAATAATAAACATGTTAAATATATTTTAATTTTTTTAAAGTTATTTTAATTTCAAAATTAAGAGGAATAGAAATAATTCTAATTTTTCTAATTATTAGATTGATTTTCTTAAAAAAATATTTTTTTTTGGCAAAGTCGCCCCGTCATCAGATGGAAAAAATATTACCTCAGGAGTACTGATGCATCAGTACTTCAATGCGAATGTGCCACATGACAATATGATGAAACCATTGCATACGTGGTACCTCCTCATTGGAGTATTAATGCATCAGTACTCCTGAGGTAATATTTTTTCCATCAGATGATGTTGTTTGTAGCGTGGTAAAATTGTCACGTCACTAGACAACTTTGCCAGCTGACAAAGTGAATTTCTCGATTCAGAAAATTTAATTTTTTATGTGTCGGCTTAAAATAATAAATGTTGATTCTATAATTTTGAAGATAACAAACTAATTATTGGTAGGTCTAACATTTTCTTATAGAAAAATTTCAAGATAATGTGAATATTTATATCGAGGAAGCATAGATCTCAAGACGATCGAAATAAGCCCAACCCTCTAAAAAGCTTGTATGATATGATCAATTTAGAATTTTGATTTATGTTTAGCTAATTATAATTATTAAAGCGAATAAATAAATATTTAAATCATTAAATAATAATATAAAACTTATTAGAAAATCTCTTAACAAAATATTACATTAAATTGATTTTCTTATTTATATCTATAGCTATTTTACACATTCAAATCCGACTCTTAAACTTAATTTTACAATTAATATTAATTATATATACATTTTTTAAGACAGAGTCATTTAATTTTATAACTTATAAAAATATGATGTTACATTTTATTTGTCTTATATTAGATCCAATATGTCATCTAGAGTTAAATTTATATATTACTTTATAATATTCTTATATTGATATGTTCAATGGATTAAAAAAAAATAGAAAAATAAATTATATTTTTATTAATTTATTACTAAGTAGTAAATTNTGATTTTAATATTTCAAATTTTTTATTTTGATTTGCAGGAGTTTCTCCACATCCAGTCAGTGTGAAAGAGATTTATTGTTTTGACAGTGGCATCCTAGTCTAGGGGTTTGGCTGGGTGTGGGTGGAGGAGAACAATTTTTTGGGTTTGGTTAAAGTACATAAAAATTTTTCTTGTGTTTTATATTTTATTCACCTTAATTTCATAAAACTTTCTCAAATTATAAATCATTTAAAATATTTTCTCAACAAATTGAGTTTTTATAATTTTAATAGATCAATTCACCCACCTCTGTTGTGTCGTAAGCTTTAATTAGTATCAGAGTGAGGGTTCTAACTTTTAGGTTTAATCACATAAGAGTAGATCAGTTATGACACATGGTTTTCCAAACGATTATTTACTCGATGACCAATCCACTCACAAGACACAACTTCTAGATTATGTACCTTTCGACTATTGAAAAAATAGAATGCATATTTTCTTACGTGGTCAAAACACTAGGATGTGACATGCTTTCACAATATATCGTGCATCCACTATAGAGATAAATGACATTAGAGTTTAGAAACCCATTAACGATTAGGCTGAAGCCAATTCAAAACTCGTTCAACTTAGTGCAAATGTAATGAATATTTTCTTAAACCCAAGGATTACAAAAGAGTATCTACACTTAAAACTATAATGAAATATGGGATAAACTTGTCATTACTTATGAATGCACAAAATGAAGTCAGAGATGCACATATTAATTGATTAGTACATGAATATGATTTATTTCGCATGAAACCTGAAGAAAATATTACAGACATGTATACATGTTTCTTGAAAATTATAAATGCTATATACCTTTAGGTGGACCTTAAAAAAATCATGATCTTGAGCATAAAATCTTCATATGCTTACCTAAATATTGGGATACTAAAAATACTGCTATTAGTGAAGCTAGGGCTTCGAGTACCTATCTACTTGATCAACTTCTTGGTTGTTTAATAGCTCATAAAAAAGCCTATAGATGCAAGGGATTTGGGCAATGACATAAAGAAGAAAACTAAAAGCAAAGGCATGGCTTTGATATCTACATCAGTTGATGAAACATATTCAGGAGATAGTGAATTAGAGACTGAAGAAGATATTAAGAAAGAAATTGTCATGTTCTAAAAAAAAATTCAACTATTTGATGAAATAAAAAATCAAATTCAAAGATAACCGATGTAGGGAAATAAAATTTTTGAAGGATAAAAGAAAATTTTTTAATGCAGGCATAAATCTCTGTCTTATGATGGATCATAAAGATAATTTGACATATATCCAATAGTTTGTAAATGATAATGATATGTCATATAAAAATTTATATGATGAAAACAATGAGCTACATAGTGAGCACAATAAATTAAGAAAGCAACGCATTAAACTAGAAAAATATCATGTATATATATATATATATATATATATATATNTATCTAAAAAAAATCAAAATATTTAGAGCCTCTTTTTGAGTTTTATAAAATCAAATAAATATGCTATAACTTATTAAAAATATTTTATTTTAAATAAATATTTAAATAAATTAAAATTTATTCCAAAGAGACCTTAAATTTTTAGAACCAGTAATTAGACTTTAATTTCCTGCTATCTCCATTGCATGCAGTTCTGAGATGTATCAACTAAAAAGAAGTGATAGTAATAAACATGTTAAATATATTTTAATTTTTTTTAAAATTTATTTTAATTTCAAAATTAAAAGGAATAGAAATAATTTTAATTTTTCTAATTATTAGATTGATTTTCTTAAAAAATATGTTTTTTTGGCAATAAGCCCTAAACTCTCTAAAAAGGTTGTATGATATGATAAAATTAGAATTTTGATTTATGTTTAGCTAATTATAATTATTAAAGCGAATAAATAAGTATTTAAATCATTAAATAATAATCTAAAACTTATTAGAAAATCTCTTAACAAAATATTACATTAAATTGATTTTCTTATTTATATCTATAGCTATTNATATTTTTTTGGCAATAAGCCCTAAACTCTCAGAATTTTGATTTATGTTTAGCTAATTATAGTTATTAAAGCGAATAAATAAATATTTAAATCATTAAATAATAATCTAAAACTTATTAGAAAATCTCCTTACAAAATATTACATTAAATTGATTTTCTTATTTATATCTATAGCTATTTTACACATTCAAATTCGAATCTTAAACTTAATTTTACAATTAATATTAATTATATATACATATTTTAAGACAGAGTCATTTAATTTTATAGATGTTACATTTTATTTGTCTTATATTAGATCCAATATGTCATCTAGAGTTAAATTTATATATTACTTTATANTCATTTAATTTTATAACTTATAAAAAATATGATGTTACATTTTATTTGTCTTATATTAGATCCAATATGTCATCTAGAGTTAAATTTATATATTACTTTATAATATTCTTATATTGATATGTTCAATGGATTAAAAAAAATTGAAAAATAAATTATATTTTTATTAATTTATTACGAAGCAGTAAATTTTTGTTATTATATATATATATATATATATATAATTCAAAACATTTATTTTTCTCTTACAAATTATTTGAAGTTTTTATCTCAAGAGTATTAACTTCTAGTTATAATTTTTTACTATTACATTTAATCTATTAAATTTGAATTGTTGATTTTTTTTAATGTATTCAAACATGAATACTAATATTATTATCATTATAACCAATCATAAAAAAAAAATTGGCATTTATATAAATAAAATTATATCTGTAAGAGAAAGGGGCTAATGAAAAACTTATAGCGAAATTTGTGATTTTCATTCTTTATCAAGGGCGAGAAACTTTCGAAAGAGCATTGATGCAACTTCAAGTCTGAGAAACATATGCAAGTTCCTTCACAAACAANAAGAAACTTTCGAAAGAGCATTGATGCAACTTCAAGTCTGAGAAACATACGCAAGTTCCTTCACAAACAACAAGGTATTTGTGCTACAATTAACAAGTCGTAAGATTGATTGAAGTTTTATANGTTGATTTTTTTTAAAGTATTCAAACATGAATACTAATATTATTATCATTATAACCAATCATAAAATAAAATTGGCATTTCTATAAATAAAAGTATATCTGTAAGAGAAAGGGGCTAATGAAAAACTTATAGCGAAATTTGTGATCTTCATTCTTTATCAAGAGCGAGAAACTTTCGAAAGAGCATTGATGCAACTTCAAGTCTGAGAAACATATGCAAGTTCCTTCACAAACAACAAGGTATTTGTGCTACAATTAACAAGTCGTAAGATTGATTGAAGTTTTATATTAAAATTTTATTTGCTATAATTTTTTTATTAAGCATTGGTGAAATTTCAAAGTCTTGTTATTTTTTGTCTTATGAAAGATTTTAATATTTCAAATTTTTTATTTTGATTTGCAAGGGTTTCTCCACATCCACTCAGTGTGAAAGAGATTTATTGTTTTGACAGTAGCATCATAATCTAGGGGTTTGGCTGGGTGTGGGTGGAGGAGAACGATTTTTTGGGTTTGGTTGAAGCACATAAAAAAAATTATTGTGTGTTTTATATTTTATTCACCTTAATTTCATAAATCTTTCTCAAATTATAAATCATTTAAAATATTTTCTCAACAAATTGAATTTTTATAATTTTAATACATCAATTCACTCACCTTTGTTGTGTCGTAAGCTTTAATTAGTATCAGAGTGAGGGTTCTAACTTTTAGGTTTAATCACATAAGNTTTATTGTGTGTTTTATATTTTATTCACCTTAATTTCATAAAACTTTCTCAAATTATAAATCAATTAAAATATTTTCTCAACAAATTGAATTTTTATAATTTTAATACATCAATTCACCCACCTTTGTTGTGTCGTAAGCTTTAATTAGTATCAGAGTGAGGGTTCTAACTTTTAGGTTTAATCACATAAGAGTAGATCAATTATGACACATGGTTTTCCAAACGATTATTTACTCGATGACCAATCCACTCACCAGCCACAACTTCTAGATTATGAACCTTTCAGCTATTGAAAAAATAGAATGCATATTTTCTCACGTGGTCAAAACACTAGGATGTGACATGCTTTCACAATAATATCATGCATCCACTATAGAGATAANAAGCCACAACTTCTAGATTATGAACCTTTCAACTATTGAAAAAATAGAATGCATACTTTCTCACGTGGTCAAAACACTAGGATGTGACATGCTTTCACAATAATATCATGCATCCACTATAGAGATAAATGACATTAGAGTTTAGAAACCCATTAATGATTAGGCTTAAGCCAATTCAAAACTCGTTCAACTTAGTGCAAATGTAATGAATATTTTATTTTGTGTACTTAAACCCAATGATTACAAAAGAGTATCTACACTTAAAACTATAATGAAATATGGGATAAACCTGTCATTACTTATGAATGCCCAAAATGAAGCCAGAGATGCACATATTAATTGATTAGTACATGAATATGATTTATTTCGCATGAAACCTGAAGAAAATATTTTAGACATGTATAGATGTTTCTTGAAAATTATAAATGCTTTATACCTTTTGGTGGACCTTAAAAAAATCATGATCTTGAGCATAAAATCTTCATATGCTTCCCTAAATATTGGGATACTAAAAATACTGCTATTAGTCAAGCTAGGGCTTTGAGTACCTATCTACTTGATTAGCTTCTTGGTTGTTTAATAGCTCATAAAAAAACTATTGATGCAAGGGATTTGGGCGATGGCATAAAGAAGAAAACTAAAAGCAAAGGCATGGCTTTGATATCTACAGCAGTTGGTGAAACATATTCAGGAGATAGTGAATTAGAGACTGAAGAAGATATTAAGAAAGAAATTGTCATGTTCTAAAAAAAATTCAACTATTTGATGAAATAAAAAAAAACAAATTCAAAGATAACCGATGTAGGGAAATAAAATTTTTTTATGCAGGCATAAAAAATAAAAATTTGGAGTGATATGATATAATTGTAAGATGTCAAGAGACATCAAATGTGATTGCCCAAACTATATTGGAGAAAAGAAAGATCCATTGAAAAAGAAAGAAAGGAAAATAAAGAAGAAAGAAATGAAGACTATATAGATGAATTTGGATAGCAAGGCCAACTCTTGTGAGTTGGAGAAGAGGAAGTAAATCTCTGTCTTATGGCGGATCATAAAGATAACTCAACATATATCCAAGGGTTTGTAAATGATAATGATGTATCATATAAAAATTTATATGATGAAAATAATGAGTTACATAGTGAGCACGATAAATTAAGAAAGCAACGCATTAAGCTAGAAAAATATCATGTATATATANTAGAAAAATATCATGTATCAAGATGATAAAAGTCGAACATGAATTACTCAAGAAAAAATAATAATAATTCTAAAATTACTCCATGTGATTATTCTGCATTAATTTTAGAATTAGAATTTTAAAATAAATCTCTTAAGACTAAATTAAATTTATTGCCAAAATCTCACTCTAATAGAAATGCATCATTTAACAAACTAGATATTAATTATCATACATATGCTCATATCAATCGTCCATATTTTTATCACTAAGTAAAAAGAACACATAAAAACATGATTTTGTGGTGTAACTATTATAAAAAGCATGACCATATATCTTTTGATTGTTACGCTAAGTGTGCACATTCATATTCAAATTCTGTCATATATATATATATATATATATGGATAGTTAAAGGCATCAAATATAGACAATTCATACAAGCAAAATGAACATGTTTTTAGTCATTTTTTTTAAATAAACCAAAGCATATATGGGTCCCTAAATTAACGCATTAATTTGATTTTTGCATGCAAGTCTCCAAAACAAAATTTGTGCATGCATGTGGTATGTAGATATTGTATGCACAAGACATATGACAGTGATCATATGAGATTTGCATCATTAGAATTAATGGATGGAGGGCAAGTTATATTTAGAGATAACTACAAAAAGAAAGCCATTGAAGTTGGTTCCATGGGCAAAAACTTATCCAGTATAGAAAAAATCTTATTAATTGATGATCTCAATCATAATCTTTTGATTATAAGCCAATTATGTAATAAATGTTATGACTTTAGTTTTTATTCATCATATTGTTTGATTAGAATAAATGGTTTGATTGTTTTGTTGAAAATATACATAATAATAGATATTGATTATATAGACATTTTAAATCATTTATTTTCTAAAGCAAGCATTGAAGATGCTTGGTTGTGGCATACAAGACTATTACATTCAATAAAATCTCAAAATTAGATATTGTAATTGGTTTACTAAAGACATGTATGTGATGCATGCTAACATGGAAAACAAGCCAAAATATCTTATCAATATATATATATATATTTCTACATCTAGACTACTTGAATTACTTCACATGAATTTATTTGGTCTTGTTAATACCATAAGTCTAAGAGAAAAAAAATTATGTCTTTATTAATGTTGATGATTACTTTAGATTTACTCAAGCATTTTTTTAAATAATAAGTATGACACCTTGGGTGAATTTGCTATGTTTAATAGATATATTTGAACAAAACAAGGTTCTCTANATGTCTTTATTAATGTTGATGATTACTTTAGATTTACTCAAGCATTTTTTTTAATAATAAGTATGACACCTTGGGTGAATTTGCTATGTTTAATAGATATATTTGAACAAAACAAGGTTCTCTAATTTCTAAAATTTAAACCGATCATGGTAGAGAATTTAAAAATAATGCAACAACAACAGCAAAGCCTTAATCCCACTATGTGGGGTCGGCTACATTAAAATAATAAATATGAAAATTTTTTTAATAACTAGAAATTCAATATAATTTTTCAGCACCAAGAATCACACAACAAAATGAAATAGTTGAGAGAGAATAAAACTTTAGTTGAGATAGCTAAACTATAGGGAAAAGGGCTAAAACCAATGGTTTATGTTTGTGTTGCAAAAAAATGTTCTATTATTCAACGATGTAGTTACGTTTTATGATCCGGGTTATTTACGGCGGCTTAGTAATAAAAAAATCACTTATTAACAACAAATTTTTTTCCAATAATTTTAATCATTTCCGACTTCATATGTCGTCGCGTAAAATAAAGTATTAACAGACAATCATATTGTGTCGGTTATCCATAAGCCCGTCATTTCACAAGGTGATAACTGATGTGCTTTTTTAAAAAGTGACGGGTTTATCCGTTGGTAATAATGTAAATTATCGACGGACAAGTGATGGTCTATGTTTAGTTCATTTCCGATGACATAACTATATAATTTCTGTCGCTTATTAACAACAATATTTCTTCCAATGATATTTCTTTTATTATCAAACCAATAAGCCGTCGGTTATGAACATATACTAACACACATACATATGTCATTAGTTATCTTTGAATCGCCATCTGGCTGGGTATTAACCAAGTGTTTATAGTAAGTGACGTAAATTACTGTAGGTAAAAGTATTAATAATCGGTGGAATTTATGTTGTGTATAAGTTGTTTGAAATAATTCATTATACCGCACAAATTGCGGCCCTCCCCCTCCTGCCCTTATCTCTTTTCTAGCGGAAGCCCTCTCCCTCCCCTCGCTCTTTTCTAGCGGAATCCATCTCCTCTCCCCCCGAGCCCCTCTCCTCTCCCTAAAACCCTCGCATGTTCCTCCACACCCTCTTTATTTCTTCCAAAACCATCCACTTTGTCGTCGAACCCTTGCGATACAGTTCGTAGGAGGTAGCTGGAAACACAACGACGGGATCACGGCTTAAAGTGATGGAAAACTTTCATTTTTCTCCTCCTTCCGCTCCTCTCCTACTCGGAACTATCGAGGAAGGTAACTCCTCTTCAGTTACTTTTATATTTTCAAATATTTTCAAAAAATGTGTTTAGGGTTTAGCGATTAGGATGAAATATTTTCTTATTTTTGTTGGATTACATCAGAATCGGCTTTAAGTCAATACATTTTTGCTTTAGTTATGGATGCTCTTACTAGTCCTTTATAGGAGGATTTAAATTGGTGTATGATTTTCTCCTGTGATATACTTCTTGTGGATAAGACTAGGGAAAGAGTTTAGAAATAAAAATAAAAAATATTGGTATCAAGACCTTTGATATTTGAGTGAGAATTTGAAAAATGGATAAAAGAAGGTTCTTGATTTATAAACAACAATGTTTTGGGTGTCATGTATATAATCCCCTCAAAACATAAATTATGAAAGTTGTAATTATGGGTCATCAAATCATTAAAAGGTGTGAACCTTTAGATATCTCGGGTCTCTCATTCAAAGTTTAGATGATATAGATGAGGATGTGATTAGTAGATTTCAAGTTGGTTGGTTGAAGTGGAGGTATGCATTCAACATATCGTGTGATAGAAAATACTGCTTAGACTTAATAGAACATTTTATAAGATGGTGAGATCTGCAATGTTCTATGGTGCAAAATGTTGGCCTATAGATTAAGGGGTTGTTCGATTGAAAACATGATTTAATTTGAATGAATTTTAATAAATACTGCAAATATGAAATTATCATATCCTGAGTTACGTGTCAAATTTGAAATAAGATTTATTTCAAAAAATGTTAATCTCTTGTCAATTGATTCTAAGTTCGACTCGTACATGAAACTCGAGTTGAAATAAACATGTCGAGGCAGTCAATATTTTGGATCAGATTTATTTGGAATCTACATATCAAACTTATTTGGAACTACATCATCTCGACTCGAACTCAGATAGTTTAGCATCTTAGTAATGTTAGTTATATCGAATAAAATTAAATGGTTGAACATAATTGATTAAGGCGTCTCCCTCTAGTAGTGTATGTCACTGTTGCTATACTAGCCCTCTCATAGATATAATTATTTCATATTTTGTCTCCAAGTGAAAAGCTAATCATAATGCTCTCTGATTATCGATCTTCGACGGCTCTAACAACCTTAGTAGGCTGTTAACGTTTTGATTTCGAGTTTAACTATTGTTGGCTCTAAAGAAATCTGAGACAAATTAAAATCAATCAATTTTTTAGCGATAATTATTTTTTCTTATTAAGAAAAAGTAATTCTGACGGTTTATTTGACTTCATGATGTCTCTTTCTAATATTGCCTATAACTGTAGCTACTCCAACACTATCACAATCATATTTGTTTCATATTTTATTTTCAACTACAAAAACAATCATATAACTAAATATTCTCGTCGCCGCAACCCTTCACATGATTGACTGCACACCTAGAAATATGCTCTTAGAAATAAATATTTCATTTGATGTAAGAGTTTTTGCATGTCCAACGCGAAGTTTAATTTTCACAACCAAAATGAAAATTCACTTTAAAATCTAATTTGTCAGTTCCAAGATTGTAATTCACATGAAAATCTAAATTTCATTGCTGCAATTCCCATTTTGGCAATGTAAGTTAGATTTTGAAGTGAAGTTCTATTTCAGAACTAACAACTTAGATTTCAATGTGAATTTTCATTAATACTGTGGAAATTAGACTTTGCATTAGAGGATGCAGTGAAAACTCTTAAATCATATGAAATATTTCCTTCTAAAATATATTTTCAGTTGTGCAGTCAATCGCGTATGTGGTTTACGGGGACAGGCATGTTTGATGCTATGATTGGCTTTCCACTTGGAAAACAAAATGCGAAAAAAATAAACTCGTACAGGATTTAGTGTTGTTATGGTGACATACAATATTAGACCTGAAAATTAGATCAACTGCAAGTTGGATCGTTTGACATTTTTGTAATGTTAGTTCCATTAAAAATCATTATTAGTCGAACATTGATTTACAAACCATTTGAACGACTTCCTCTAATATTGTATGCCACTATAGCTACATTAGCCTTCACACATATATATTTTTGTCATATTTTATCTTCGATTAAAGAGTCAATCATAAACCTAAGTATAATCGTCACAACTTTTAACTAGATCAATTTCACACTTTTGAACAAATTTTGACGAGGAAATATCTCATATGATGTTGCTACCGTGTTTACTTTCACACCTTTGAACAACTTTTAATAGACTCCATTCCCAAAATGAAAATTAACTAAAATATTATGTTTTATACACACGCGCGAGCAGATAGATATATATATATATATATATACCTACACACATACATATATCTATATATACATACTCAATTGATCGGACATCTGCTTGTTAATTGTAAGTCCCCTCTGGCCGGGTGTATATATACATATCTAAACCGTAGAGCGAACGCTTATTTAGGTTGCCATCAAAATTCTCATTTCACATTGAAAATATCATCCTAACTTTTACAAAGTGAAATAAACATTTTCAATCACAAGTAAGATGGTATGCATGTAACATTGAAGATTAGGTGTTAGATACGCAAATATATAGAAATTAAATGGTATTTACGTACATCTTCCCATCACAATAGATCTCTCGGCAGAAATTTTTTTAGTTTATTTTTCAGGAGGTTGGAATACTAGATTTCAAAATTGATAAAAAGTTAAAAAAAATTAAAAGCGTCAGCAATTAAAGGGAAAAAAAATTGTATGCACGCAGTGCACTTAATATATTACGTAGTGCTGCATGTTTTCTCAAGCAACATGTTCCATTTTAGAAATGATTTCATGGCAAGGGTCATTTTTTCTAATTTGGGTTCATGTGAGAACTAAAGCTATGTGCAAAACCAGTCTCAGTCAATTTTTTTTAATTTGGGTTCTATTTTAAATGTGTCCGAACGCAACTCCATGACTTGTTTAGAGAATGCTAATAATTTTCTAGATCAAATTCGGGTTGTTTTTGGCTGCACGACTAAACTCAAGTTTAAGTTGGATTAATTTCGGTTGTGAGTGTCAACTCCACCAAAAAAAATTCAAGACTTTAGCCTGAACCAAACTAAAAATTAATGAGCCAACCCAAACATAAAATCAATGGCACTGCCGCTAGTCTTCACCTTTCAATTTCTTTCCTTCAACGCTTCAGATTGCCATCTTTTGTTGAAGTAAATGAAACCAAACCCCATCATTTCCTCAGATGATTATAAATTGCAACCAACATAAAAATAACTGCAGCAATGACTCGTCATCATCTCCCTCACAAGACAAATAACAGATTAACCGAAGCAATCAGTGCTGTGCAGCCAGAGCCCAACTTCAGTGGACAGTTGAAGGTATCTGACTCAGATTCTAAAGAGCATGACTAGAAAAGTTTGCTTCCATTGATCATTGGTTTGTATGTTAACAAATCTCAGACCGCATTTACAATAAAGATATAGAAACCATTAAACAGAGTTCTAAGATTTACTGAAAACATTTATAGAGGAAGAATGAACTAGAATAGGCATGTCAAGTTTTTAACGAAAATACAACTACAAACCTTTGTCCCAAATACAAACAAGAAAAAAAAAACATTTCTTTTTTGTTGATCAGCAAGTTTTAGCACAGGTTTTGCTTATGTACATGTAATTTTGCAGATTACTCTAGCAAAAAAAATTAGCAGAATTCAGAGGGGTCCTCGTGTCCAAAACACTCTGAACGCTGAGATACTAACTCAAAGGCAGTTTCCTGCTAAGCCAAAAAGCCAAACAACTACCCTACAAAAGAGGCAAAGTTCACTCGAAATAATGTCCACCCATTCAACACAATGCATGTCTAATCTGGGTTTATAAATATTATTTATATGTAAGATCCAAATCATGCTTCGTACATTTTGCTCCCAGAACAGATAAGGTAGAACTGGAAAAAAATAGCACTCCACCCTGCCACATTTAACAGCAAAATAGACATAAATCAACAATGGCAACCGAAAGAGGCTAAGTTAAGAGTGAAATGAATTGGTTAGCCTTGCTCCATCTAAAGGAAATTCCTCAGCCAAAATCCAAATTCTAATTGCACTAGTGAATTAACTTTAACGATTTATCATGCAAAGCAAACCTCATTTTAGCGTTGGTCCCTCAAAAAATAAAATGGCATGCAGAAACAATGAAAATCAATCCAGTTCTATGTTTTGCAGATTATTTAAGTACAAATAAGAAAAATATAGTTGCGCAAAAAGAAATTTCTTTTACCTTTATATTACAACCAGAGCTGGCTAGAAGTCAAACAGAAACCTCAAGTCCGCTTNAATCAATCCAGTTTTATGTTTTGCAGATTATTTAAGTGCAAATAGAAAAATATAGTTGCGCACAAAGAAATTTCTTTTACCTTTATATTACAACCAGAGCTGGCTAGAAGTCAAACAGAAACCTCAAGTCCGCTTCAGTTAATTTAGACAAGGCTTCAGCTGAATTGCCCACGGTCCTGGAGAAGACGTTAGAATAAAGTTAAAAACTCTAAAAATAAAGTCCGGCACCTAATAATTCAACTAATAATGCAACAGAAGGAATCATCATTACCCTTCAAACACGAGTTCCNTAATTTAATTTGATGGAATTGACATATTATATAAAGGTAATTCATATATTTGCTAAATTATATGGAGTTTAAGAGTGTGTTTGGGTCAGTTTGTGCTTTTCTTGATAAGCTGTTTATCTGGAAACGCAGACCGTAGGGATTGACCCGCGTGTAGCGTGTAGCGTAAAAAATCGACTACGTTTTCAGATAAACTATTCAAACACAATTTTCAAACGATGAGCCGACGTTTTCAAATGCCGCCGTAGCAGATAACTGCAGCTAACGAAGCCTAAGAAGCTCTTACGCTGTGGGTAGCATCTAGGATACCGGCGCCGGCGGAGGCAAAATTGATGCCAGTGAGTGCCTGAGAGGCGTAAAAGCTGGAGTTGATGGAAAGATAAGCTGGTGGAGATGTCAAGCCTAGCTTTTCAGCTGCCAAAATCAAAGCAGATCAATCAAGTTAATTTATTATTTAGTGAAAAAGGCTGTTAAATTTATATATAAAGTGTGAATTATTTTACAGCACATGAAATTACGTTTTATCACCCAAATCGTTATNGTCAATCAAGTTAATTTATTATTGAGTGAAAAAGGCTGTTAAATTTATATATAAACTGTGAATTATTTTACAGCACATGAAATTACGTTTTATCACCCAAATCGTTATACTCTGTAAGTATATACTTAAGGATTCATTAACACGTAAATTTATATTTCATTTGATAAAATAAAGCGAAACTCCTTCAAACAAAGCTTTAGTGTGATTTACCGATAAAGTCGGCGGAGTTTTTGCCGTTGCTGAAGCGACCGGTGGCCTTACCGCCGGCAAAGTCGATGCCATTGTGAGGGAAATCGGCCTTCATGATCGTCAATAGGTGGTTGTTATTCCCCACGTCTGCANCTTAGTGCGATTTACCGATAAAGTCTGCGGAGTTTTTGCCGTTGCTGAAGCGACCGGTGGCCTTACCGCCGGCGAAGTCGATGCCATTGTGAGGGAAATCGGCCTTCATGATCGTCAATAGGTGGTTGTTATTCCCCACGTCTGCAAGCGAATCGCCCAATACATAAACCGCCGGAACAGTGTTACCGGCAGCGTCCAGCGAAGGGCACCACACCATGATCAATAACACCACCACGAGACATTCAAAGTAGATTCTACTGAATGAAAAAGCCATTGGAGTTTACAGAGAGAGAGGGAGAGAGGTTAAGTGATTATTTTCCTGTTTCCTCCCTATCTCTCTCTATCTCTGAGTGAGANAGGGAGAGAGGTTAAGTGATTATTTTCCTGTTTCCTCCCTATCTCTCTCTATCTCTGAGTGAGAGGTGTCTGCTTTTTGCCGTTCTTCTTAGTGTTAAATACCGTGAAGGTTGCGCCTTTCTCTCTCTATCTCTAGATGAATCACTTTCGCTGCAGTCTCACTTGAGTTTTGAGCGTATGGCTGCTGCCCATGGTGCGGTGACGTTGCGGTGAGCGTAAAAATAATCATATATATATATATATATATATATATATATATATATATATATATATTAAAAGAAAATTAATATTTGGCAGAGACCCAAATATCGATTTCCCATGTGCAATCTGGCCCCATGATGAGAGCTCGCGTCATGTGCTTATAATTAGACCCCTCACACACCACAGTAGGGATCGAACCTTTGCCAGAGGACTTACAATGACCCTGCCTACCAACTGGACAAGGAATGCGGCACATCATTATATATAATTAATTAATTAATTAAGGAAAAAATTCTTCATTAAAATTTTAAATTTATTTAAAATGCTGAGATGATTTGACCAATATTTTGAAGGGTATTAGTTTNCAATATTTGGCAGAGACCCAAATATTGATTTCCCATGTTCAATCTGACCCCATGATGAGAGCCCGCACCATGTGCTTATAATTTGACCCCTTACGCACCACAGTAGGGATCGAACCCTTGCCAGAGGACTTACAATGACCCTGCTTACCAACTGGACAAGGAATGCAACACATCATTATATATATAATTACAATGAATTAATTAAGGAAAAACTTCTTCATTAAAATTTTAAATTTATTTAAAATGCTGAGATGATTTGACCAATATTTTGAAGGGTATTAGTTTCGAAGACATTAAATCCATTCTAATATATAATTTTAAAAATAGCATTTTTCTTTAATTTATTATTTTAAATGGACGCCCAAAAATAAAATTTTCCAAATCAACAAAGGTGTACCATTTTGTAAAGTTGTTGTGGCAATTTTGTAAGAAAATGTATATTTTTTTTATTTTGATTTGAAATAAAATTGGTTTCGCATATTTGATTAAAATATATATTATTGTTTCTAAAATTACTTGAAACCCTAAAAATTTTGAAAAATATGAATGTTAATTTNAAACATAATAATATTTCTAAAATTACTTCATGTGATTATTTTGCATTAATTTTAGAATTAGAATTTTAAAATAAATCTCTTAAGACTAAATTAAATTTATTGTCAAAATCTCAATCTAATAGAAATACATCATTTAACAAACTAGATATTAATTATCATAAATATGCTCATATCAATCGTCCATATTTTTATCACTAAGTAAAAAGAACACATAAAAACACAATTTTGTAGTGTAACTATTATAACAGGCATGACCATATATCTTTTGATTGTTATGCCAAGTGTGCACATTCATATTCAAATTCTGTCATATATATATATATATATATATATATATATATATATATATATATATATATATATATATATATATATATATCTCNCCTTTTGGTGGACCTTAAGAAAATCATGATCTTGAGCATAAAATCTTCATATGCTTCCCTAAATATTGGGATACTAAAAATACTGCTATTAGTCAAGCTAGGGCTTTGAGTACCTATCTACTTGATTAGCTTCTTGGTTGTTTAATAGCTCATAAGAAAAACTATTGATGCAAGGGATTTGGGCGATGGCATGAAGAAGAAAACTAAAAGCAAAGGCATGGCTTTGATATCTACAGCAGTTGATGAAACATATTAAGGAGATAGTGAATTAGAGACTGAAGAAGATATTAAGAAAGAAATTGTCATGTTCTAAAAAAAATTCAACTATTTGATGAAATAAAAAAACAAATTCAAAGATAACCGATGTAGGGAAATAAAATTTTTTTATGCAGGCATAAAAGATAAAAATTTGGAGTGATATGATATAATTGTAAGATGTCAAGAGACATCAAATGTGATTGCCCAAACTATATTGGAGAAAAGAAAGATCCATTGAAAAAGAAAGAATGGAAAATAAAGAAGAAAGAAATGAAGACTATATAGATGAATTTGGATAGCAAGGCCAACTCTAGTGAGTTGGAGAAGAGGAAGTAAATCTCTGTCTTATGGCGGATCATAAAGATAACTCAACATATATCCAAGGGTTTGTAAATGATAATGATGTATCATATAAAAATTTATATGATGAAAATAATGAGTTACATAGTGAGCACGATAAATTAAGAAAGCAACGCATTAAGCTAGAAAAATATCATGTATATATATGATAAAAGTCGGACATGAATTACTCAAGAAAAAATAATAATATTTCTAAAATTACTCCATTTCTAAAATTACTCCATGTGATTATTCTGGATTAATTTTAGAATTAGAGTTTTAAAATAAATCTCTTAAGACTAAATTAAATTTATTGTCAAAATCTCACTCTAATAGAAATGCATCATTTAACAAACTAGATATTAATTATCATACATATGCTCATATCAATCGTCCATATTTTTATCACTAAGTAAAAAGAACACATAAAAACACAATTTTGTGGTGTAACTATTATAAAAAGCATGACCATATATCTTTTGATTGTTACGCTAAGTGTGCACATTCATATTCAAATTCTGTCATATATATATATATATATATATGGATAGTTAATGGCATCAAATATAGGCAATTCATACAAGCAAAATGAACATGTTTTTAGTCATTTCTTTTGAAAATAAACCCAAGCATATATGGGTCCCTAAATTAACACATTAATTTGATTTTTGTATGCAAGTCTCCAAAACAAAATTTGTGCATGCATGTGGTATGTAGATATTGTATGCACAAGACATATGACAGTTGATCATATGAGATTTGCATCATTAGAATTAATGGATGGAGGACAAGTTATATTTGGAGATAACTACAAACAAAAGCCATTGAAATTGGTTCCATGGGCAAAAACTTATCCAGTATAGAAAAAATCTTATTGATTGATGATCTCAATCATAATATTTTGATTATAAGTCAATTATGTAATAAATGTTATGACATTAGTTTTTATTCATCATATTGTTTGATTAGAATAAATGGTTTGATTGTTTTGTTGAAAATATACATAATAANGGTGTAACTATTATAAAAAGCATGACCATATATCTTTTGATTGTTACGCTAAGTGTGCACATTCATATTCAAATTCTGTCATATATATATATATATATATATATGGATAGTTAAAGGCATCAAATAATATACATAATAATAGATATTGATTTATTAGATATTGATTATTTAGAAATTTTAAATCATTTATTTTCTAAAGCAAGCATTGAAGATGCTTGGTTGTGGCATACAAGACTATCATGTCAGTATAACTTACATTCAATAAAATCTCAAAATTAGATATTGTAATTGGTTTACTAAAGACATGTATGTGATGCATGCTAACATGGAAAACAAGCCAAAATATCTTATTAATATATATATATATTTCTACATCTAGACTACTTGAATTACTTCACATGAATTTATTTGGTCTTGTTAATACCATAAGTCTAAGAGGAAAAGTTGTCTTCATTAAAGTTGGTGATGTTATGTTTAATAGCTATATTTGAACAAAACAAGGTTCTCTAATTTCTAAAATTTAAGCCGATCATGGTAGAGAATTTAAAAATAATGCAACAACAACAACAAAGCCTTAATCCCACTATGTGGGGTCGGCTACATGAAAATAATAAATATGAAAATTTTTTTAATAACTAGAAATTCCATATAATTTTTCAGCACCAAGAACCCCACAACAAAATGAAATAGTTGAGAGAAAGAATAAAACCTTAGTTGAAATAGTTAAACTATAGGGAAAAGGGCTAAAACCAATGGTTTAAGTTTGTGTCCCAAAAAAAACAACGATGTAGTGACGGTTTATGATCCGGGTTATTTGCGGCGGCTTAGTAATAAAAAATTCACTTATTAACAACAAAATTTTTTCCAATTATTTTAATCATTTCCGACTTCATATGTCGTCGGGTAAAATAAAGTATTAACAGACGATCATATTGTGTCAGTTATCCATGAGCCCGTCATTTGACAGGATGATAATTGATGCGTTTTTTTAATAAGTGACGGGATTATCCGTTTGTAATAATGTAAATTAACGACGGACAAGTGACAGTCTAGGTTTAGTTGGTTTCTGATGGCATAACTACAAACTTTCTATCGCTTATTAACAACAATATTTCTTTCAATGATATTTTTTTTTATTATCAAACCAATAAGCCATCAATTATGAACATATACTAACACACATACATATGTCATTAGTTATCTTTGAACCACCATCTGGCAGGGTATTAACCGAGTGTTTATAGTAAGTTACGTAAATTACTGCAGGTAAAAGTATTAATAATTGGTGGAATTTATGCCGTGTATAAGTTGTTTGAAATAATTCATTATATCGCACAAGTTGCGGCCCTCCCACTCCTGCCCTTATCTCCTCTCCTTCCGCTCTTTTCTAGCGGAAGCTCCTCTCCTCTCCCTAAAACCCTCGTATGTTCCTCCACCCCTCTTTATTTCTTCCAAAACCATCCACTTCGTCGTTGAACCCTCGCGATACAGCTAGCTGGAAACACAACGACGGGATCACAGCTTAAAGTGACGGAAAACTTTCATTTTTCTCCTCCCACTCCTCTCCTACTCGGAACTATCGAGGAAGGTAACTCCTCTTCAGTTACTTTTTTATTTTCAAATATTTTAAAAAAATGTGTTTAGGGTTTAGCTATTAGGATGAAATATTTTCTTATTTTTGTTGGATTACGTCAGAATCGGCTTTAAGTTGATACAATTTTGCTTTAGTTATGAATGCTCTTACTAGTCCTTTATAGGAGGATTTAAATTGGTGTATGATTTTCACCTGTGATATACTTCTTGTGGATAAGACTAGGGAAAGAGTTTAGGAATGAAAATGAAAAATATTGGTATCATGACCTTTGATATTTGAGTGAGAATTTGAAAAATGGATAAAAGAAGGTTCTTGATTTATAAACAACAATGTTTTGGGTTTCATGTATATAATTCCCTCAAAACATAAATTATGAAAGTTGTAACTATGGGTCATCAAATCATTAAAAGGTGTGAACCTTTTAGATATCTCGGGTCTCTCGTTCAAAGTTTAGATGATATAGGTGAGGATGTGATTAGTAGATTTCAAGTTGGTTGGTTGAAGTGGAGGTATGCATCTAACATATCATGTGATAAAAAATAATGCTTAAACTTAATAGAACATTTTATAAGATGGTGGTGAGATCTGCAATGTTCTATGGTGCAAAACGTTGGCCTATAGATTAAGGAGTTGTTCGGTTGAAAGCAGGATTTAATTTGAATGAATTTTAATAAATACTGCAAATATGAAATTATCATATCCTGAGTTACGTGTCAAATTTGAAATAAGATTTATTTTAAAAAATGATAATCTCTCGTAAATTGATTCTAAATTCGACTCGCACATGAAACTTGAGTTGAAATAAACATGTCGAGGTAGCCAATATTTTGGATCAGATTTATTTGGAATCTACATATCAAACTTATTTGGAACTATATCATCTCGACTCGAACTCAGATCGTTTAGCATCTTAGTAGTGTTAGTTCTGTCGAAGAAAATTAAATGGTTGAACATAATTGATTAAGGCGTCTCCCTCTAGTAGTGTATGTCACTTTTGCTATACTAGCCCTCTCATAGATATAATTATTTCATAGTGAAAGGCTAATCATAAATCCAAACATCCTTGTATCTGCAACTTTTAACTAGATTACTTACATACCTTTAAACAGCTTTTAAGAAGGAAGTCTTTCATATTATGTAAGAGTTTTCATCTCTTTCTCCAATGAGAAATCTAATTTCGGCTTTGATGATGAAAATTTGATTTCTAATTGGAAGAAGAAATGAAAAATCTTACATTAAATGAAATACTTTATTCTCAAAATTTGTTTAAAGTTGTGAAAGTAATCTAGTAAAAGATGTCGTTGAGAGAATACTTTGGTGAATCACTGGCTTTACTCTTGTAGAGAAAACATGAAAGAAATGTACTCGTGAAAGAGTTGGTGTAGATATGATCACAAACAAAATTAGAGAAAAAATATTGATAAATGCTTTCCGATTATCGATCTTCAACAGCCCTAACAACCTCAGTAGATTGTTAACGTTTTGATTTCGAGCTTAACTGTTGTTGGCTCTAAAGAAATTTGAGACAAATTAAAATCAATCAATTTTTTAGCGGTAATTGTTGTTTCTTATTAAAAAAAAGTAATTCTGACAGTTTATTTGACTTCTAATATTGCCTATAACAGTAGCTACTCCAACACTATCACGATCATATTTGTTTCATATTTTATTTTCAACTATAAAGACAATCATATAACTAAACATTCTCGTCGCCGCAACCCTTTACATGATTGACTGCACACCTAGAAATATGTTCTTAGAAGTAAATATTTCATTTGATGTAAGGGTTTTCACATGTCCAGTGCGAAGTCTAATTTTCACAACCAAAATGAAAATTCACTTCAAAATCTAATTTGTCAGTTACAAGATTGTCATTCACATGAAAATCTAAATTCCATTGTTGCAATTCCCATTTTGGCAATGCAAATTAGATTTTGAAGTGAATTTTCATTCAGAACTGACAGCTTAGATTTTAATGTGAATTTTCATTATGATTGTGGAAATTAGACTTTGCATTAGAGGATGCAGTGAAAACTCTTAAATCATATGAAATATTTCATTCTAAAATATATTTTTAGTTGTGCAGTCAATCACGTATGTGGTTTACGGGGACGGGCATGTTTGATGCTATGATTGGCTTTCCTTTTGGAAAATAAAATGCGAAAAAAATAAACTCGTACAGGATTTAGTGTTGCTATGGTGACATACAATATTAGACCTGAAAATTAGATCTACTGCAGGTTGGATCGTTTGACATTTTTGTAATGTTAGTTCCATTAAAAATCATTATTAGTCGAACATTGATTTACAAACCATTTGAACGACTTCCTCTAATATTGTATGCCACTGTAGCTACACTAGCCTTCACACATATATTTTTGTGATATTTTATCTTCGATTGAAGAGTCAATCATAAACCTAAGTATAATCGTCACAACAACTTTTAACTAGATCACTTTCACACTTTTGAACAAATTTTGATGAGTCAATCTACGATCAGAATGCAATCAAAATTTTTTTTAAAAAAAATTAAATGGGGCCCACCGAAATACATCATGACCGTAGATCATCAGTCAGAATCAGACATCACATGCAGAGATGCATGCACTGTCCGTATGCAATAATTTTTAGTAGAGCTGAGCATACCATAGACCGAACGCTTACTTAGGTTGCCATCAAAATTCTCATTTCACATTGAAAATATCATCTTAACTTCTACAAAGTGAAATAAACATGTTCAATCACAAGTAAGATGTTATGCATGTAACATTGAAGATTAGGTGCTAGATATGCAAATATATAGAAATTAAATGGTATTTACGTACATCTTCCCATCACTTTTAGCAAATTGCCTGTTTATTTCTCCTTGCCTGGATCTCTCGTCAGAATTTTTTTTTAGTTTATTTATCAGGAGGTTGGAATACTAGATTTCAAAATTGATAAAAAGTAAAAAATTTAAAAGCGTCAGCAAAAAATTGTATGCACGCAGTGCACTAATATATTACGTAGTGCTGCATGTTTTCTCCAGCAACATGTCCTATTTTAGAAATAATTTCATGGTAAGGGTCAATTTTTCTAATTTGGGTTCATGTGAGAGCTAAAGCTATGTGCAAAATCAGTCTCAGTCAATTTTTTTTTAATTTGGGTTCTATTGTAAGAGTCTGTTTGGGGCAGCTTGTGCGTTTCAGGATAAGTCCGTGACCCGCGTTTAGTGTAAAAACCCAAACGCAGTTTCATATAAGCTGGCGAAACGCGCGAACCAAACGGTACCCTAAATGTGCCCGAACGCAACTCCATGACTTGTTTAGTAAATGCTAATAATTTTCTAGTTCAAATTCGGGTTGTTTTTGGCTGCACAACTAAATTCAAGTTTAAGTTGGATTAATTTCGGTTGTGAGTGTCAACTTAACCAAAAAAAATTCAAAACTTTAGCCTGAACCAAACTAAAAATTAATGAGTCAACCCAAACACAAAATCAATGGCACTGCCACTAGTCTTCACCTTTCAATTTCTTTCCTTCAACGCTTCATTTTGCCATCTTTTATTGAAGTAAATGAAACCAAACCCCCTCATTTTCTCAGATGATTATAAATTGCAACCAACATATAAATAACTGCAGCAATGACTCGTCATCATCTACCTCACAAGACAAATAACAGATGAGCCCAACTTCAGTGGACAGTTGAATGTAACTGGCTCACATTCTAAAGAGAGCATGACTAAAAAAGTTTGCTTCCATTGATCATTGGTTTGTATGTTAACTAACCTCAGACCGCATTTACAATAAAGATATAGAAACCATTAAACAGAGTTCTAAGATTTACTGAAAACATTTATAGAGGAAGAATGAACTAGAATAGGCATGTCAAGTTTTTAACCAAAATACAACAACAAACCTTTATCCCAAATACAAACAAGAAAAAAAAAACATTTCTTTTTGATTGATCAGCAAGTTTTAGCACAGGTTTTGCTTATGTACATGTAATTTTACAGATTACCCTAGCAAAAAAAATTAGCAGAACTCAGAGAGGTCCTCGTGTCCGAAACACCCTGAACGCTGAGATACTATCTCAAAGGCAGTTTCCTGCTAAGCCAAAAAGCAAAACAACTACCCTACAAAAGAGGCAAAGTTCACGCGAAATAATGGCCACCCATTCAACACAATGCATGTGTAATCTGAGTTTATAAATATTATTTATATGTAAGATCCAAAGCATGCTTCGTACATTTGCACCCAGAACAGATAAGGTAGAACTGGAAAAAAATAAGCATTCCACCCTGCCACATTTAACAGCAAAATAGACATAAATCAACAATGGCAACCGAAAGAGGCTAAGTTAAGAGTGAAATGAATTGGTTAGCTTTGCTCCATCTAGAGGAAATTCCTCAGCCAAAATCCAAATTCTAATAGCACTAATGAATTAACTTACAAGATGTTTCAAATCAAAGATAATATAATAGAAAAAATCATATTAACTTTAACGATTTATCATGCAAAGCAAACCTCATTTTAGAGTTGGTCCCTCAAAAAATAAAATGGCATGCAGAAACAATGAAGATCAATCCAGTTCTTTTTTTTGCAGATTATTTAAGTGCAAATAAGAAAAATATAGTTGCGCACAAAGAAATTTCTTTTACCTTTATATTACAACCAGAGCTGGCTAGAAGTCAAACAGAAACCTTAAGTCCGCTTCAGTTAATTTAGACAAGGCTTCAGCTGAATTGCCTACGGTCCTGGAGAAGACGTTAGAATAAAGTTAAAAACTCTAAAAATCAAGTCCGGCACCTAATAATTCAACTAATAATGCAACAGAAGGAATCATCATTACCCTTCAAACACGAGTTCCTTCTTCACTTGTAACCTCAGTATTCTTTCCTCTATGGTGTTTGCAATGATGAATCTCACAGTCCTATTAATATGGAATTATCATCAAACAGCTGTAGATAAGATTTGCCCATGAAATTAGATCATGCCGGTCTGTAGGATACCTTACTGGTTTAAACTGCCCAATGCGGTGGATACGATCCTGAGCTTGTCTCTCCACAGCAGGATTCCACCATGGGTCCATCAAGAAAACCTATTTATATTACACAATCAAAAGATTTGTCCAACGAAAGTTTCATCAAAATAATAAAAATAAGTGAATCTAAATATGTAGCTCACAATTTTTATGTATTTACATATCTCACACCTATACTTTCATATTAAAATAAACAAAAACTTGGTGTTTTAAACC
>JXCR01141643.1:281599-337891 GCA_002079205.1 Phalaenopsis hybrid cultivar
CATCAGCAGTTAAAAAGGAAAAATAGTATATTCTAAGCAAAAGGTCATAATAGTTAAAGAAATCATAGATTAGAAATAACCCAGATGTAAGTCATGGAAGCGACACAACATCATGCACAACAGCACCAATAATAGCATCCGTAAAAGACAAACAAAACAGCCCAAAAACTAATAGAAACGACCCATAGAAGCAGCAATCCCAACCTCCAACCCATAGAAACAATGACAAGTAGTATCAAGGATAGCACGTAAATGCGAAGTTCAAATAATAGACCAACTGCATGTAGCAGTCAACCCAAATTGGTGCTAGTCCCACACAATAAAAAATAAATAAAAAATAAGAAAAAAAGAAAAAGAAAAGGTAATTTTTTTCCAAGACAAAAGTAATAAACCTAACTCAAGTTCAGGATGTAATTTAAAAATGATAATGAATCCACGCATAATGAAGAGTAAAATTAGAAGCTTCAAAGAAAATAAAAAGCATAAGCTTCAAAAATATTAACTATTAAGTTCAAGCCTTTATTTTTGAAGCATTTTTTTGGAGGGCTTTAGTCGAAAGAGCAGGAAAAAAAAACAATTTTGAAGTGAATTTATGAAACAAAGAAAAAATTTTAATTTCAAACAATTTAGCCAAGTTTAGTATGAATCCATATGGTTTAAATGAAATATATTTTAACTTGTCGGAACTTATTGAGACTGGANTCCTTTAGCAGAACCATCACCTTCAATCATATTTCTTATTTCTTCCTTCTGAATGAAGAAAGATACATATAAGCTAGTAAAAGGTCATTAAATACTTTGACAGAAAAAAGGACAAGACCACAATTAGGTCAAACCATGAAGAGTCTTAATAGAGATAAATTGTCACTAATTTTTAATAATTTACTCGGGCCTAATACAGATATAAGATGTCTTCCCCTAAATTAGATAGTCATAACTTGAATAAATCACATATCCGTCTTGCACACAAAATATTGAAAACTNACAAAGCCTTAATCCCACTACGTGGGGTCGGCTACATTAAAATAATAAATATGAATTTTTTTTAATAACTAGAAATTCAATATAATTTTTCAGCACCAAGAATCCCACAACAAAATGAAATAGTTGAGAGAAAGAATAAAACCTTAGTTGAGATAGTTAAACTATAGGGAAAAGGGCTAAAACCAATGGTTTAAGTTTGTGTCGCAAAAAAATATTCCACAACGATGTAGTGATGGTTTATGATCCGGGTTATTTGCAGCGACTTAGGAATAAAAAATTGTCACTTATTAACAACAAAATTTTTTCAAATGATTTTAATCATTTCCGACTTCATATGTCGTCAGGTAAAATAAATTATTAACAGAAGATCATATTGTGTCAGTTATCCATGAGCCCGTCATTTGACAGGGTGATAATTGATGCGCTTTTTTGATAAGTAACGGGGTTATCCATCGGTAATAATGTAAATTACCGATGGACAAGTGACGGCCTATGTTTAGTTCATTTCTAATGACATAACTACAAAATTTCTGTCGCTTGTTAACAACAATATTTCTTTCAACGATATTTTATTTTTTATTATCAAACCAATAAGGATGAACATATACTAACACACATACATATGACATTAGTTATCTTTGAACCGCGTATTAACCGAGTCTTTATAGTAAGTGACGTAAATTACTGCAGGTAAAAGTATTAATAATTGGTGGAATTTATGCCATGTATAAGTTGTTTGAAATAATTCATTATACCGCACAAATTGCGGCCCTCCCACTCCTACGCTTATCTCCTCTCCTTTCGCTCTTTTCTAGCGGAAACCCCTCTCCTCTCCCTAAAACCCTCGCATGTTCCTCCACCCCTCTTTATTTCTTCCAAAACCATCCACTTCGTCGCCGAACCCTCACGTTACAGTTCATATGAGCTAGCTGGAAACGCAACGACGGGATCACGACTTAAAGTGCGGAAAACTTTCATTTTTCTCCTCCTCCTGCTCCTCTCCTACTCGGAACTATCAAGGAAGGTAACTCCTCTTCAGTTACTTTTTTATTTTCAATTATTTTCAAAAAATGTGTTTAGGGTTTAGCTATTAGGATGAAATATTTTCTTATTTTTGTTGGATTACATCAGAATCGGCTTTAAGTCGATACATTTTTGCTTTAGTTATGGATGCTCTTACTATCCTTTATAGGAGGATTTAAATTGGTGTATAATTTTCTCGTGTGATATCCTTATTGTGGATAAGACTAGGGAAAGAGTTTAAGAATAAAAATGAAAAATATTGATATCATGACCTTTGATATTTGAGTGAGAATTTGAAAAATGGATAAAAGAAGGTTCTTGATTTATAAACAACAATGTTTTGGGTGTCATTTATATAATTCCCTCAAAACATAAATTATGAAAGTTGTAACTATGGGTCATCAAATCATTAAAAGGTGTGAACCTTTTAGATATCTCAGGTCTCTCGTTCAAAATTTAGATGATATAGATGAGGATGTGATTAGTAGATTTCAAGTTGGTTGGTTGAAGTGGAGGTATGCATCCAACATATCGTGTGATAGAAAATACTGCTTAGACTTAATAGAACATTTTATAAGATGGTGGTGAGATATGCAATGTTCTATGGTGCAAAACGTTGGCTTATAGATTAAGGGGTTGTTCGGTTGAAAGCAGGATTTAATTTGAATGAATTTTAATAAATACTGCAAATATGAAATTATCATATCCTGAGTTACGTGTCAAATTTGAAATAAGATTTATTTCAAAAAATGATAATCTCTCGTAAATTGATTCTAAGTTCGACTCGCACATGAAACTCGAGTTGAAATAAACATGTCGAGGTAGCCAATATTTTGAATCAGATTTATTTGGAATCTACATATCAAACTTGTTTGGAACTACATCGTCTCGACTCGAACTCAAATCGTTTAGCATCTTAGTAGTGTTAGTTCTGTCGAAGAAAATTAAATGGTTGAACATAATTGATTAAGGCGTCTCCCTCTAGTAGTGTATGTCACTGTTGCTATACTAGCCCTCTCATAGATATAATTATTTCATATTTTGTCTCCAAGTGAAAGGCTAATCATAAATCCAAGAATTCTTGTATCTGCAACTTTTAACTAGATTAATTACATACCTTTAAACAGCTTTTGAGAAAGAAGTCTTTCATATTATGTAAGAGGTTTCTTCTCCAATGAGAAATCTAATTTCCGCTTTGATGATGAAAATTTGATTTCCCATTGAAAGAAATGAAAAATCTTACATTAAATGAAATACTTCATTCTCAAAATTTGTTTAAAGTTGTGAAAGTAATCTAGTAAAAGATGTTGTTGAGAGAATACTTTGGTGAATCACTGGCTTTACTCTTGTAGAGAAAACGTGAAAGAAATGTCCTCGTGAAAGAGTTGGTGTAGATATGATGACAAACGAAATTAGAGAAAAAATATTGATAAATGCTCTCCGATTATCGATCTTCGACAGCCCTAACAACCTCAGTAGGCTGTTAACGTTTTGATTTTGAGCTTAACTGTTTTCGGCTCTAAAGAAATTTGAGACAAATTAAAATCAATCAATTTTTTAGCGGTAATTGTTGTTTCTTACTAAGAAAAAGTAATTCTAACGGTTTATTTGACTTCATGTTGTCTCTTTCCAATATTGCCTATAACAATAGCTACTCCAACACTATCACGATCATATTTGTTTCATATTTTATTTTCAACTATAAAGACAATCATATAACTAAACATTCTCTTCGCCGTAACCCTTTACATAATTGACTGCACACCTAGAAATATGTTCTTAGAAATAAATATTTCATTTGATGTAAGGGTTTTCACATGTCCAGTGCGATGTCTAATTTTCACAAACAAAATGAAAATTCACTTCAAAATCTAATTTGTCAGTTCCAAGATTGTAATTCACATGAAAATCTAAATTCCATTGCTGCAATCCCCATTTTCGCAATACAAATTAAATTTTGAAGTGAATTTCTATTTTAGAACTGACAACTTAGATTTTAATGTGAATTTTCATTATGATTGTGAAAATTAGACTTCGCATTAGAAGATGTTGTGAAAACTCTTAAATCATATGAAATATTTCCTTTTAAAATATATTTTCAGGTGTGCAGTCAATCGCATATGTGGTTTACGAGGACGGGCATGTTTGATGCTATGATTGGCTTTCCATTTGGAAAATAAAATGCGAAAAAAATAAACTCGTACACGATTTAGTGTTGCTATGGTGACATACAATATTAGACCTGAAATAAGTTGGATCGTTTGACATTTTTGTAATGTTAGTTCCATTAAAAATCATTATTAGTCGGTCATTGATTTACAAACCATTTGAACGACTTTCTCTAATATTGTATTCCACTGTAACTACACTAGCCTTCACACATATATATTTTTGTGATATTTTATCTTCGATTGAAGAGTCAATCATAAACCCAAGTATAATCGTCACAACAACTTTCAACTAGATCACTTTCACACTTTTGAACAAATTTTGATGAGGAAATGTTTCGTATGATGTTGCTAGAGTGTTTACTTTCACACCTTTGAACAACTTTTAATAGACTCCATTCCCAAAATAAAAATTAACAAAAATATTATGTTTTATACACACGTGCAGTCAGATATATATATATATATATACCTACAGACATACACATACATATATCTATATATACATACTCAGTTGATCAGACATCTGCTTGTTAATTGTAAGTCTCCTCTGGCCGGGTGTATATATATATATCTAAACCGTAGAGCGAACGCTTATTTAGGTTGTCATCAAAATTCTCATTTCACATTGAAAGTATCATCTTAACTTTTACAAAGTGAAATAAACATTTTCAATCACAAGTAAAATGCTATGCATTGTAACATTGAAGATTAGGTGTTAGATATGGAAATATATAGAAATTAAATGGTATTTACGTACATCTTCCCATCACTTTAAGCAAATTGCCTGTTTATTTCTCCTTGCCTTGGATCTCTCGTCAGAATTTTTTTTAGTTTATTTATCAGGAGGTTGGAATACTAGATTTCAAAATTGATAAAAAGTCAAAAATTTAAAAGCGTCAGCAATTAAAGGGAAAAAAAATTGTATGCACGCAGTGCACTTAATATATTACGTAGTGCTGCATGTTTTCTCAAGCAACATGTTCCATTTTAGAAATGATTTCATGGCAAGGGTCATTTTTTCTAATTTGGGTTCATGTGAGAACTAAAGCTATGTGCAAAACCAGTCTCAGTCAATTTTTTTTTAATTTGGGTTCTATTTTAAATGTGCCCGAACGCAACTCCTTGAACTGTTTAGTGAATGCTATTAATTTTCTAGATCAAATTCGGGTTGCTTTTGGCTGCACGACTAAACTCAAGTTTAAGTTGGATTAATTTCGGTTGTGAGCGTCAACTCCACCAAAAAAAATTCAAAACTTTAGCCTGAACCAAACATAAAATTAATGAGCCAACCCAAACATAAAATCAATGGCACTGCCGCTAGTCTTCACCTTTCAATTTCTTTCCTTCAACGCTTCATTTTGCCATCTTTTGTTGAAGTAAATGAAACCAAACCCCATCATTTTCTCAGATGATTATAAATTGCAGCCAACATAAAAATAACTGCAGCAATGACTCGTCATCATCTCCCTCACAAGACAAGATAACAGATTAACCGAAGCAATCAGTGATGTGCAGCCAGAGCCCAACTTCAGTGGACAGTTGAAGGTATCTGACTCAGATTCTAAAGAGCATGACTAGAAAAGTTTGCTTCCATTGATCATTGGTTTGTATGTTAACAAATCTCAGACCGCATTTACAATAAAGTTATAGAAACCATTAAACAGAGTTCTAAGATTTACTGAAAACATTTATAGAGGAAGAATGAACTAGAATAGGCATGTCAAGTTTTTAACGAAAATACAACTACAAACCTTTGTCCCAAATACAAACAAGAAAAAAAAAACATTTCTTTTTTGTTGATCAGCAAGTTTTAGCACAGGTTTTGCTTATGTACATGTAATTTTGCAGATTACTCTAGCAAAAAAAATTAGCAGAATTCAGAGGGGTCCTCGTGTCCAAAACACTCTGAACGCTGAGATACTAACTCAAAGGCAGTTTCCTGCTAAGCCAAAAAGCCAAACAACTACCCTACAAAAGAGGCGAAGTTCACTCGAAATAATGTCCACCCATTCAACACAATGCATGTCTAATCTGGGTTTATAAATATTATTTATATGTAAGATCCAAATCATGCTTCGTACATTTTGCTCCCAGAACAGATAAGGTAGAACTGGAAAAAAATAGCACTCCACCCTGCCACATTTAACAGCAAAATAGACATAAATCAACAATGGCAACCGAAAGAGGCTAAGTTAAGAGTGAAATGAATTGGTTAGCCTTGCTCCATCTAAAGGAAATTCCTCAGCCAAAATCCAAATTCTAATTGCACTAGTGAATTAACTTTAACGATTTATCATGCAAAGCAAACCTCATTTTAGAGTTGGTCCCTCAAAAAATAAAATGGCATGCAGAAACAATGAAAATCAATCCAGTTTTATGTTTTGCAGATTATTTAAGTGCAAATAGAAAAATATAGTTGCGCACAAAGAAATTTCTTTTACCTTTATATTACAACCAGAGCTGGCTAGAAGTCAAACAGAAACCTCAAGTCCGCTTCAGTTAATTTAGACAAGGCTTCAGCTGAATTGCCCACGGTCCTGGAGAAGACGTTAGAATAAAGTTAAAAACTCTAAAAATAAAGTCCGGCACCTAATAATTCAACTAATAATGCAACAGAAGGAATCATCATTACCCTTCAAACACGAGTTCCTTCTTCACTTGCAACCTCAGTATTCTTTCCTCTATGGAGTTTGCAATGATGAATCTCACAGTCCTATTAATATGGAATTATCATCAAACAGTTGTAGATAAGATTTGCCCATGAAATTAGATGATGCCGGTCTGTAGGATACCTTACTGGTTTAAACTGCCCAATACGGTGGATACGATCCTGAGCTTGTCTCTCCACAGCAGGATTCCACCATGGGTCCATCAAGAAAACCTATTTATATTACACAATCAAAAGATTTGTCCAGCGAAAGTTTCATCAAAATAATAAAAATAAGTGAATCTAAATATGTAGCTCACAATTTTTATGTATTTACATATCTCACACCTATACTTTCATATTAAAATAAACAAAAACTTGGTGTTTTAAACCAATACATGAACTATTTCACTTTAAAAACGTAATAATAGTGCTATTTTTTGTCATATTAAAATTTGGGTGCTATGTAAATATGAAAGTTTAAGTGTGAGATGTAAATACCTGAGAATAGTGCTATGTATGAAAATGCCACAAATTTACAAAAATAAAAAGATCGTTTTGTGCATTCACAAGGGCAGCCCACTCACATTAGATGCAACGGTAAGATTGAGAGCCACTCCACCAGCCTTAAGACTCATAAGGAATATTTTGCAACTGGCATCGTCAGTGAACGTCTTTATTGCCTTTTCTCTTTCAGATAGACTCATGCTTCCAACCAGTTGAACACATGTTATGCCAGACTGCCATATCAAGACTATTAGTTCAATCAAAACAAGGATATTCATTAATGGAAAAAGAAAACCGATAAATTACCTGCTGAAGGGAGAAATTAATCAAATCCAAAAAGGAAGTGAACTGACTGAATACAATCCCTTTAGCAGAACCATCACCTTCAATCATATTTCTTATTTCTTCCTTCTGAATGAAGAAGGATACATATAAGCTAGTAAAAGGTCATTAAATACTTTGACAGGAAAAAGGACAACACCACAATTGGGTCAAACCCTGAAGAGTCTTAATAGAGATAAACTAGTCACTAATTTTTAATAATTTACTTGGGCCTAATACAGATATAAGATATCTTCCCCTAAATTAGATAGTCATAACTTGAATAAATCACATATCCGTCTTGCACACAAAATATTGAAAACTAGAAGAAATTTCATTAAATCAATGTTATCAAATTGCATTCCATAAATCATTCATTAATAAACTCGCAATCCTTAAATAAATAGATATGACTGACATAAGAAGAACCGAGTTCAATTTTAAATAGCTCTCAAATGCAAACATTAGTTTTATTCACAATCCACATCAACAGTTAAAAAGGAAAAATAGTATATTCTAAGCAAAAGGTCATAATAGTTAAAGAAATCATAGATTAGGAATAACCCAGATGTAAGTCATGGAAGCTACATAACATCATGCACAACAGCACCAATAATAGCATCCGTGAAAGACAAACAAAACAGCCCAAAAACTAATAGAAACGACCCATAGAAGCAGCCATCCCAACCTCCAGCCCATAGAAACAATGACAAGTAGTATCAAGGATAGCTTGTAAATGCAAAGTTCAAATAATAGACCAACTGCATGTAGCAGTCAACCCAAATTGGTGCTATAGTCCCACACAATAAAAAAAAAATAAAAAAAAAGAAAAAAAGAAAAAGAAAGGTGATTTTATTCCAAGACAAAAGTAATAAACCTAACTCAAGTTCAGGATGTAATTTAAAAATGATAATGATTCCCCACATAATGAAGAGTAAAATTAGAAGCTTCAAAGAAAATAAAAAACACAAGCTTAAAAAATATTAACTATTAAGCTCAAACCTTTATTTTTGAAGCATTTTTTGGAGGGCTTCAGTTGAAAGAGCAGGAAAAAAAAAACAATTTTGAAGTGAATTTATGAAACAANGCACAAGCTTCAAAAATATTAACTATTAAGCTCAAACCTTTATTTTTGTAGCATTTTTTGGAGGGCTTCAGTTGAAAGAGCAGGAAAAAAAAAACAATTTTGAAGTGAATTTATGAAACAAAGAAAAAAGTTTAATTTCAAACAATGTTGCCAAGTTTAGTATGAATCCATATGGTTTAAATGAAATATATTTTAACTTGTCGGAACTTATTGAGACTGGATCATGTAGAGTCAGGCTTTTGCATGAATGCAACGCCTACCGTGATCACAACCTTGCACTTATTTTCATTTGAAAGAATATACATAAATAATAAAAGCCATTAAAAGGTTCATGAATATTTCTAAACATTTTAGCAATATATTGTTTCGATATGGCCCACAATCAAGAAATCAGCGTCAGCATAAATCAGGAATTATGCTATGTTGCACAGTGCAATATCAGCTGGCATAAAACCAATAGTTCAGAATAGCACCAAGGCATAAATTAAGCATTATGCCATGTTGCACGGTGCAATGCTAGCTGTCATGAAACCAAAAGTTCGGAATAGCACCAAGGTTAAAATTATGATAGTAGCAAAATAATAAATGCATAGGAACGAGAGGAAGAAGTGGAATGAAAAAGAGAGAGGAAGGCGAGAACAAAGAAAGCTCAGCAGTTGTGGCTGGAGTTNCTGTTGCACAGTGCAATACCAGCTGGCATAAAACCAATAGTTCAGAATAGAACCAAGGCATAAATTAAGCATTATGCCATGTTGCACGGTGCAATGCTAGCTGTCAAGAAACCAAAAGTTTGGAATAGCACCAAGGTTAAAATTATGATAGTAGCAAAATAATAAATGCATAGGAACAAGAGGAAGAAGTGGAATGAAAAAGAGAGAGGAAGGCGAGAACAAAGAAAGCTCAGCAGTTGTGGCTGGAGTTTAGAAGCACAAACATTAACTGTATCAAATTTTAACACTTAAATCCAGTTCCAAAAGAATGGGCATGATATCCTTGGCCCCATTAGTGCAATTCCACAACCCCAAGGAAAAGGAACTGTGGTTTATCTCAATCTCCTGATTCCAAGTTGGAACNCAGCCAGAGCCCAACTTCAGTGGACAGTTGAAGGTATCTGACTCAGATTCTAAAGAGCATGACTAGAAAAGTTTGCTTCCATTGATCATTGGTTTGTATGTTAACAAATCTCAGACCGCATTTACAATAAAGATATAGAAACCATTAAACAGAGTTCTAAGATTTACTGAAAACATTTATAGAGGAAGAATGAACTAGAATAGGCATGTCAAGTTTTTAACGAAAATACAACTACAAACCTTTGTCCCAAATACAAACAAGAAAAAAAAAACATTTCTTTTTTGTTGATCAGCAAGTTTTAGCACAGGTTTTGCTTATGTACATGTAATTTTGCAGATTACTCTAGCAAAAAAAATTAGCAGAATTCAGAGGGGTCCTCGTGTCCAAAACACTCTGAACGCTGAGATACTAACTCAAAGGCAGTTTCCTGCTAAGCCAAAAAGCCAAACAACTACCCTACAAAAGAGGCGAAGTTCACTCGAAATAATGTCCACCCATTCAACACAATGCATGTCTAATCTGGGTTTATAAATATTATTTATATGTAAGATCCAAATCATGCTTCGTACATTTTGCTCCCAGAACAGATAAGGTAGAACTGGAAAAAAATAGCACTCCACCCTGCCACATTTAACAGCAAAATAGACATAAATCAACAATGGCAACCGAAAGAGGCTAAGTTAAGAGTGAAATGAATTGGTTAGCCTTGCTCCATCTAAAGGAAATTCCTCAGCCAAAATCCAAATTCTAATTGCACTAGTGAATTAACTTTAACGATTTATCATGCAAAGCAAACCTCATTTTAGAGTTGGTCCCTCAAAAAATAAAATGGCATGCAGAAACAATGAAAATCAATCCAGTTTTATGTTTTGCAGATTATTTAAGTGCAAATAGAAAAATATAGTTGCGCACAAAGAAATTTCTTTTACCTTTATATTACAACCAGAGCTGGCTAGAAGTCAAACAGAAACCTCAAGTCCGCTTCAGTTAATTTAGACAAGGCTTCAGCTGAATTGCCCACGGTCCTGGAGAAGACGTTAGAATAAAGTTAAAAACTCTAAAAATAAAGTCCGGCACCTAATAATTCAACTAATAATGCAACAGAAGGAATCATCATTACCCTTCAAACACGAGTTCCTTCTTCACTTGCAACCTCAGTATTCTTTCCTCTATGGAGTTTGCAATGATGAATCTCACAGTCCTATTAATATGGAATTATCATCAAACAGTTGTAGATAAGATTTGCCCATGAAATTAGATGATGCCGGTCTGTAGGATACCTTACTGGTTTAAACTGCCCAATACGGTGGATACGATCCTGAGCTTGTCTCTCCACAGCAGGATTCCACCATGGGTCCATCAAGAAAACCTATTTATATTACACAATCAAAAGATTTGTCTAGCGAAAGTTTCATCAAAATAATAAAAATAAGTGAATCTAAATATGTAGCTCACAATTTTTATGTATTTACATATCTCACACCTATACTTTCATATTAAAATAAACAAAAACTTGGTGTTTTAAACCTATACATGAACTATTTCACTTTAAAAACGTAATAATAGTGCTATTTATTGTCATATTAAAATTTGGGTGCTATGTAAATATGAAAGTTTAAGTGTGAGTGTAAATACCTGAGAATAGTGCTATGTATGAAAATGCCGCAAATTTACAAAAATAAAAAGATCGTTTTGTGCATTCACAAGGGCAGCCCACTCACATTAGATGCAACGGTANTTATTTCACTTTAAAAAAGTAATAATAGTGCTATTTTTGTCATATTAAAATTTGGATGCTATGTAAATATGAAAGTTTAAGTGTGAGATGTAAATACCTGAGAATAGTGCTATGTATGAAAATGCCACNAATACATGAACTATTTCACTTTAAAAACGTAATAATAGTGCTATTTTTTGTCATATTAAAATTTGGGTGCTATGTAAATATGAAAGTTTAAGTGTGAGATGTAAATACCTGAGAATAGTGCTATGTATGAAAATGCCACAAATTTACAAAAATAAAAAGATCGTTTTGTGCATTCACAAGGGCAGCCCACTCACATTAGATGCAACGGTANATCAGCATAAATCAAGAATTATGCTATGTTGCACAGTGCAATACCAGCTGGCATGAAACCAATAGTTCAGAATAGCACCAAGGCATAAATTAAGCATTACGCCATGTTGCACGGTGCAATGCTAGCTGTCATGAAACCAAAAGTTTGGAATAGCACCAAGGTTAAAATTATGATAGTAGCAGAATAATAAATGCATAGGAACAAGAGGAAGAAGTGGAATGAAAAACAGAGAGAGGAAGGCGAGAACAAAGAAAGCTCAGCAGTTGTGGTTGGAGTTTAGAAGCGCAAACATTAACTGTATCAAATTTTAACACTTAAATCCAGTTCCAAAAGAATGGGCATGATATCCTTGGCTCCATTAGTGCGATTCCACAACCCCAAGGAAAAGGAACTGTGGTTTATCTCAATCTCCAGATTCCAAGTTGGAACACAAATGGTATGATAAATACCATAATAGAAACCGCTGACCAAATTCTGAATGATAACAATAAACTTAAAATAATTGTACTTGCGTGCAAAAAGCCTCAACAAAAGGGTAGCATGAGAACATCCTATATCAAAAAATTATATCTGGAGAGAGTCACCAGCACATAAAAAAATGCATGCAACCCCAATAATGTCTTTCAAATTAAATTTGTGGCTTTTTGGTACAATGAATTATTTTCATTAGCTAGTAACAATGCTCTGACAGATAGGTGGCTAAGTGAAGAAGGAATGGGCTGAATGAAGAAATAGAGGATGGTGAAGAAAAAGGAACAGTAGTCAGTGATCAGCTAAAAATAGGGCCGAACTGCATCAACAGCACAAATTAATAATTTTTCTTTTTTTAAATGTCAAAGACATTAATAGAAGCCTACCAATGCATCAATTTTGGTACTGGTCTTAAAATCTTTTTTATCAATTCTTTGCAATATTCGTGAACGTTTAAAACCCCTCATAGATGATGCAGAAGTATTTCCTCCAGAATTGCAGTTTGTTGTCAAATCAACGGTGAGGGGTTTGGCACATGTTGGGCACAGCACATCTCCCGAAGCCGCAGAGTAGTCAATTAAACAACCCTTACAAAAGGAATGATCGCAGGATGTAACCTGGAAAAATGATAACCAAGAAAAGAAGAATAGTCAGGCAATCAACCTAACAAGGGCAACAACATCAATATTGACATGTTAAAAAAGAAGAATACAAGAGGAGATGGGATTCTGGATTGGTGAGCATGCTTTTGTGGGCATACATGCGCCTATTTCTATAAAGGCTTTTCTTGTATAATGTTCTTTGAAGAAGTTAAATAAAAAATAGCTCACCACTAGATCCTCAGCTGGATCATGACATATACCACAGTTGGCTTTGTTAGTATCACCAGTACCTACAGCAGAAGCATCCACGGAACTAGAGTAGACCACAAGATAGGGATGATCAACAGCCTGTTATAATCAACTAACAACTCATCAGTCTGCAAAAATCCAAATTAATTAAGTTGAGCAGGTTTGAAAAGTAGCATCATCAAGAAGCAACGAAGCACTCAGAATCACTAGTAAGTATTGGCTCTGTTTCACTAAGAAAACGAGTACTACATGAAAGCTAATAGAGAACCTTAGGATTGTGTTATTGCTCTGAATTAAAAATAAAAACTAACGCAGTCTGTTTTGGAAAAAAAGCAATGTCTTATCTCTATTCTGTCTGATTAAAAATGATGGTAACTTGATCATAAAAATAGAATTTGTAAATGCTTTAGTAAAATGATCAATATTAATTAACAAAGAAGCACAAAAGATAGGGATTCTTGAGCAAAATATCATAAAAAGCATTCAGATTCATTTCACAAGACACTTTAATACATCATTTGTAAAGTCAAAATACCAAGATTCACAAGGATACCTGAATGGTGTAAACGCTTCCTGTTAAATAACTGAATTTTCAATCAGCTAGAACATACTGAATTCATCATGTAAAATGATCAATATTAATTAACCAAGAAGCACAAGAGATGGGGATTCTTGAGCAGAATATAATAAAAAGCATTCAGATTCATTTCATACACTTCAGCACATCATTTGTAAACTCAAAATACCAAGATCCAAAGGAAAGTCTGATTGGTGTAAATAATTGATTTTTCAATCAGCTAAAACACAATGAATTCATCATGCACTTCGTTAGGGTACAATACCGACAAGATTAGCATTCAAAAGGTAAGCAGCATGCCTGTCGCAGTCTCGTCAATAGATCAAATATATGGGCGTAATTGTTCATCAAAGTCCCAGCTTCAGCATATCTGGAGCAAAAGAGAAACTCTAAACTTAAAAAAACTACCAAAAACCAACTTAAAAAAACTAGCCAAAAACCAATGCAGAAGAAAAGGCTGCAAAACTGTACAAAACTCTTGGCAATAAATATAAAACCTTAAACATGGACTGCAGCTGCTGCTAATAAAAGAGGAGATATTAAGGTCATTTAGAACCAGAGACACAAAATAATGAGATTGGCTAATTCTATTTGTTAATCGAATAAAAATTATCAAAGTAAAAAAAAAAAAAAAGAAGAACTATTCAGTCTTAAGTTCAGATCGAGTTCAACCACAGACAACAAATTTCACAAATAATGTTTTTGCTGTAAGTTAAGAAAAGCCAGCCCAACGTCTCTCCAATAAACATCTTTTTAGTAGAACTACCTTAATTAATCCTTGCTCTCTGATTTCTCAAGAACTTTTGGTTGTCTTTGTTCGACCCAATGTTTGTAATCTTAGTTAGCGGTGAATAGCCTCAATTGAGTAATGAAATTATAAGAAATGGGCTAACAAAATTTAAACCTCTAGTTAGTGTAAACATAAAATAATTTTTACAATAAATTAAGAACATCCGTTTTCACGGATCAACAAGTCAACAATGCTGAAAAGAAAAGGAACTCATAATCTCTAAATATAAAGCAAACATAAACTATAAGCAAAAGAAAAATGCCAAACTTAAAAAAAAAAAACCCAAAACCAACGCTGAAGAAAATAAGGCTGCAAAACTGTACCAATCTGCTATGGCAATAAATATAAAATCATAAATACGGACTGCAGCTGCTGCTAATAAAAGGGGAGAAATTAAGATCATTAGAAGCAGAGACACAAAATAATAAGATTGGCTCATTCTATTTGGAATAGAATACAAATGATCAGATTAAACAAAAAAAAAAAAAGAACTATTCAGTGTTAAGTTCAGATCCAGTTCAACCACAAAACAAAACAAATTTTGCAAATAATATTTTTGCAATAACTTTAGAAAAGCAAACACGTCTCCACAATAAACTTCTTTTTAGTAGAACTACCTTATTGAATCCTTGTTCCCTAATTTCTCAAGAACTTTTGGTTGTTTTTGTTCCACCATATTAGCACATAGAGGTGGACCCCACTAGGGAGATAACAACATCGTTGTATCATTTGACTCTGCCGTATTTTCTTTCTTTGATCCACATACCTGCCAGCTAATCCTGCAGGGACCCAGCTTTAAGAGTTTACACCCCATTTCATCATTGCCACATCCACCACAAGCATTTACTACCTCCCTCTCCAAGCAAACATCTGCTGTGTTGTGGCATTAATGGCTCCCCCATCTTCATCCAGACATTATCTCTGCCATCTTCAAATGACAATCACTTTCTATACCTTCTACTTATACTTTTTGTAGTACTTGTCATCTTACTAAAAGTCATAAGCAACCATTTGTATTGTTCATAGGACAAAAATACAACTTGAGTTGATTCATAGATGACGGGGCTCATCCCCAATTCCATCATATCATGGCTATATATATTTCATTACGATTGTTGACAATTTCTCTTAATTTTGTTGGGCATTTCCTATGCATACCAAATTTCAAATTACTGAAGTAACTCAAAACTTCATTTGCTTACTACAAAATCAAGTCACCACCAAAATTAAAATTCTACACTCAGATGACAGCCGTCCGTGAATACAATAATCATGCTCTCAACCACTTCCTCACCACTCAAGGCATTCTCTACCAATAGTCCTGCCCATACGCTTCTGAACAAAACAAAGTGCTCGAACGTAAGCTCCGACATCTCCTGGAGACTACTACACCAAGCCTTTGCACCATAAACCTTATGGATGAATAGTTTGCTCACCGCTGCCCATCTCATCAATCAAATGCCTACCAAAACAACCCATTGCATCTCTCTATGAGCACCACCACAAATCACCCCCACAATACACACATCTTCGCATTTTTGGATGCGCTTGCTACCCACGGCAAAAACTCCAAACATCACATAAACTAGAACCATGATCAGCTCAATGCATATTAGTTTGTTACTCCCTCGAGCACAAAGGCTACCATTGTTATAATCCCACCACCAACAAGTTCATCATCGCAAGGTACATGATCTTTGATGAAACTACGTTTCCATTTCTCAAGCCCACACCAAGGGTTCCACCAAACCAACCCAACACTCCTTCCTATATACCTCCATTCTTCCTCCAACCCACCTCATATCTCCAAACTATATCCATCAACTCAACCACACCGAACCCATAAATCTTCCCCCTCATCAACAATTCAGCACACCTTCACCTCATACTGCACCAAAAAAGAAGTGCACCACGGTACCTCCTCCCATGCATCCCATGACAACGCGCTCCAAAACCGGACACCGCAAACCCATTCACAAACTCAATCTACATCACCGTTCACCAACCTCATGATCCAACTTGTTTCACTCAAGCCTCTAAACATCCTTACTGGAGGAAAGCAATGACCGAAGAGCTTACTGCCCTGCAAAAAAAGGGAACATGAAGCCAGTCCCTCACCGACCGACCAACCCATACTTGGATCAAGGTGGTCCTACACCACCAAAATTAACTCAAAAGGAAAAATCACACGATGCAAGGCCCGCTTAGTAGCTCAAGGCCACGAACAAAAGTATGGAATCAATTATCATGAAACCTTCAACCTAGTGGCCAAACTCCCCACCATTCGCATAATCCTAACAGTGGCTCTCCACAACAATTGAAACATTCTCCAATTTGACATCTCAAATGCTTTCCTCCACGACACATTAGATGAGACGGTTTAAAGACTCTCAACTTCCCAACAATATATTCTTATTCAAGAAGTCTATATATGGTCTCAAACAGTCTCCTAAACAGTGGTTCATCACATTCTTTGAGTTCTTCACTACAAATGAGTTCAAATTCGGTAAGGCTGATCCATGCCAACTACTATACAATCACAATTGACAATCACATAATTGTGCTCACCTATGTCAATGATATCCTCATCACCGAAAACACCACTAGCGCAATCTCCAAACTTACCGCGGATATGGCTGCGAGATTTAGTGTCAAAACCTTGGGGTTATTGGCTATTTTTTGGGCATCGAAGTTCAAAAATCTGCTCACTCCTACTTTATAAGCCAATAAAGGTATGTCCTCCAACTCCTCCAAACCGCGGGAACACAAGATTGCACCCCTCTCAGCACTCCAACACCAGCTCGTCTATCGACATCCTCCAATTAGAGCACTCCATTCCATAACCCAACATTATTTAGGCAATTGGCAGGAAGCTTATTATACCTCACCATCACTAGACTAGACATGGCCTATGCAATGAGTGCGCTATGCAACACATGCACTCTCCATCCACAACCCACTAGTCATCTCACCCCAGCTTCTTTGCTATTTAAAAGGAACCTATAAATTTGGTATGGCAATTCAACATGGCAATCTCCTGCTAGCGCAGATTAGGCTAGGAACCAAAGTAACAGAAAATTCATTACAGGCATCTGCTCCTTTATTGGTGACGCCCTCATCTCTTGAACAGTGAAAAAACAGTCAACTGTGACAAAGTCGTCAATCAAAACAGAATATCGAGCGCTAACCACTGCTGCCACTCAACATGATATGGCTCTGCAGACTCGTTCAGGAATTTGACATTAGTATCCAACAACCTACTCCACTCTATTGTGACAATATCTCGACTATCTCGCTTGCCAACAATCCGATTTTTCATGCTCGGACAAAACATATAGAGATTGATTATCATTTCATCTGTGGTCACATCCAAACCAACCATGTTCAAATTGACCACATCCACACTCAAGATCAACCTGCAGACATCCTTACCAAATCACTTCCAAAGAGACAATTTGATGAACTTCGCACCAAGCTCAAAGTTTTTCCTCGACTCTTCAGCTTGTAGGAGGGTATTAGCACATAGTGTTGGACCCCACCAGAGAGTATACTCACACATTATAAGTAATTTTGTTTCTAGCATTTCTAGAATATTCTCTAATCATTTACTTTGTATTTACTACCAACTATGACGTGAAATGAACAACAAAACTTTACCAATGTCCAATAAGCTTTCTCTTCTTCCTCCTCTGAAAACCCTCTCTAGCTGTGCTAATCGGATTCTATTAGACCCAAAGTTTCTAATCTTAGTTAGCGGTGAATAGCCTTAATTCGGTGATGAAATTTTAAGAAATGGGCTAAATTAAGCCAATAATTAATCTAAACATGACATAATTTTTACAATAAATTAAGAATATGCATTTTCACGGATCAACAAGTCAACAATGCTGGAAAGACAAACAACTCATGATCTCTAAATATAAAGCATACACAAGCAACAAATAACTGTCACTAATAACACATCCATGCCTACTTTGTACGAGTTTCAGATTATGCATTAGACAATTTGCAGTCGTGGGGTATTAAAGAAAGAAACTCTGTCTGCACATGTACAATGTAGCTAAATTGGACATTCAAATAAAAAAGTAATTAATTGGACATTCAAAAAAAAGTGAAAGCACAGCATAAGTATAACCGGTGTAATTTTCTATTCAAAATATATTTAGACAAATGATACAAAAAATCATAAAACAAACTAAACAAAATTCCCATGCATAGGTAATGCCCATAATTGCAAGAGTTTAAAGAACTGTTTGATTTGCTACAAAGGAGAACACCACATTTCTTGCTAAAGAGTTTCAAAACTTTCGGGTGTTTGGTTAAATGAATTCTAAATGTAGTGTAAAATTACAATGCATTTAGAATTCATTATCTACTTTATTTTCAATATATTTGAAATGTGTTAGATTTGGGCGAATTCCAAATACACAATTTTATTTACGCAGCCTGACGTCCATTTTACCACCACTCGTCTACCCATCCCTCGCCTCCCATCATTGTCCGCCACCGCCGCCTTGTCATTTGCTGCCCGTAATCATCAGTCACAGTTCAATTCACCACTGCTTACCAGCCTACCCACCCTCACTCGCTACCGCTACCGCCANCCTTACTAGAGAAAAGCAATGACCGAAGAGCTTACTGCCCTCCAAAAAAAGGGAACATGAAGCCTAGTCCCTCACCGACCGACCAACCCATACTTGGATCAAGGTGGTCCTACACCAAAATTAACTCAAACGGCAAAATCACACGATACAAGGCCCGCCTAGTAGCTCAAGGCCACGAACAAAAGTATGGAATCAACTATCATGAAACCTTCAACCTAGTGGCCAAACTCCCCACCATTCGCATACTCCTAACGGTGGCTCTCCACAACAATTGAAACATTCTCCAATTTGACATCTCAAATGCTTTCCTCCATGACACATTAGATGAGACGGTCTAAAGACTCTCAACTTCCCAACAATATTTCAAGAAGTCTATATATGGCCTCAAACTGTCTCCTAAACAGTGGTTCATCACATACTTTGAGTTCTTCACTACAAATCGGTTCAAATTCGGTAAGGTTGATCCATGCCAACTACTATACAATCACAATTTACAATCGCATAATTGTGCTCACCGATGTCAATGATATCTCATCACCGAAAACACCACCAGCGCAATCTCCAAACTTACCGCGAATATGGCTGCGAGATTTAGTGTCAAAACCTTGGGACTATTGGCTATTTTTTGGGCATCGAAGTTCAAAAGTCTGCTCACTCCTACTTTATAAGCCAATAAAGGTATGTCCTCCAACTCCTCCAAACCGCAGGAACGCAAGATTGCAACCCTCTCAGCACTCCAACACCAGCTCATCTATCAGCATACTCCAATCAGAGCACTCCATTCCATAACCCAACATTATTTAGGCAATTGGCAGGAAGCTTATTATACCTCACNACACATCCATGCCTACTTTGTACGACACCAATGCCATCCAAAATGAAAATATTTGAGCTCAATATTTTATTAGAGAATTGGAAATAGTATTTTTATTTTATTTTATTTTATCTATGTTTTAAGCTACCAATAAAATGTAGCATACTTGGCTTAGAACTCACATTTGCCTCCAAAGAATAAAAATAAAGAGAAATAGTGCATGAGATAATAGAAAATAAATACTAGGTATTATTTAACAATTTAAAAATATATATTTATTATTTCGAGCACCCACATAAATGATTCGCATAGTTAAGCACCAACATACATAATACATGTGCACTTACTTGTGATATAATAATTGAGGATATAATTTTCTACCATGACGCCATAAGTTCAAATCAAATATAATTACCTTTTGACTCAACTTTCATTAATAAAAAGTCGTATATGAGGAGTTTACCCTAAAAGCTAGGTTGATTGACGCTCTAGTGGGTCCCACTTGTTATATTTTTATTTATGACTCACATTTATTTTAATAACTTATGAGATTTATTTTTGATTTTCATAACTCATAACTTATGTCATAAATTATGACAACTTATGATATTTATTTTGATAACTTAAGTTATTTATTTTCTCAACTCATAACTTATGTCATAAATTATGACAACTTATGATATTTATTTTGATAACTTAAGTTACCCTAAAATANCAAAACCAACGCTGAAGAAAATAAGGCTGCAAAACTGTACCAATCTCCTATGGCAATAAATATAAAATCATAAATACGGACTGCAGTTGCTGCTAATAAAAGGGGAGAAATTAAGATCATTTAGAAGCAGAGACACAAAATAATAAGATTGGCTCATTCNTAAAACCAACGCTGAAGAAAATAAGGCTGCAAAACTGTACCAATCTCCTATGGCAGTAAATATAAAATCATAAATACGGACTGCAGCTGCTGCTAATAAAAGGGGAGAAATTAAGATCATTTAGAAGCAGAGACACAAAATAATAAGATTGGCTCATTCTATTTGGAATAGAATACAAATGATCAGATTTATAGAAAAAAAAAAAAAAAACTATACAGTGTAAAGTTCAGGTCTAGTTCAACCACAAAACAAAACAAATTTTGCAAATAATATTTTTGCAATAACTTTAGAAAAACAAACACGTCTCCTCAATAAACTTCTTTTTAGTAAAACTATCTTATTGAATCCTTGTTCCCTAATTTACTCAAGAACTTTTGGTTGTTTTTGTTCCACCCTATTAGCACATAGAGGTGGACCCCACTAGGGAGATAACAACATCGTTGTATCATTTGACCCTGCCGTATTTTCTTTCTTTGATCCACATACCTCCCAGCTAATCCTGCAGGGACCCAGCCTTAATAGTTTACACCCCATTTCATCNCTCAAGAACTTTTGGTTGTTTTTGTTCCACCCTATTAGCACATAGAGATGGACCCCACTAGGGAGATAACAACGTCGTTGTATCATTTGACCCTGCCGTATTTTTTTTCTTTGATCCACATACCTCCCAGCTAATCCTGCAGGGACCCAGCCTTAATAGTTTACACCCCATTTCATCNACAATAAACTTCTTTTTAGTAGAACTACCTTATTGAATCCTTGTTCCCTAATTTCTCAAGAACTTTTGGTTGTTTTTGTTCCACCATATTAGCACATAGAGGTGGACCCCACTAGGGAGATAACAACATCGTTGTATCATTTGACTCTGCCGTATTTTCTTTCTTTGATCCACATACCTGCCAGCTAATCCTGCAGGGACCCAGCTTTAAGAGTTTACACCCCATTTCATCATTGCCACATCCACCACAAGCATTTACTACCTCCCTCTCCAAGCAAACATCTGCTGTGTTGTGGCATTAATGGCTCGACCATCTTCATCCAGACATTATCTCTGCCATCTTCAAATGACAATCACTTTCTATACCTTCTACTTATACTTTTTGTAGTACTTGTCATCTTACTAAAAGTCATAAGCAACCATTTGTATTGTTCATAGGACAAAAATACAACTTGAGTTGATTCATAGATGACGGGGCTCATCCCCAATTCCATCATATCATGGCTATATATATTTCATTACGATTGTTGACAATTTCTCTTAATTTTGTTGGGCATTTCCTATGCATACCAAATTTCAAATTACTGAAGTAACTCAAAACTTCATTTGCTTACTACAAAATCAAGTCACCACCAAAATTAAAATTCTACACTCAGATGACAGCCGTCCGTGAATACAATAATCATGCTCTCAACCACTTCCTCACCACTCAAGGCATTCTCTACCAATAGTCCTGCCCATACGCTTCTGAACAAAACAAAGTGCTCGAACGTAAGCTCCGACATCTCCTGGAGACTACTACACCAAGCCTTTGCACCATAAACCTTATGGATGAATAGTTTGCTCACCGCTGCCCATCTCATCAATCAAATGCCTACCAAAACAACCCATTGCATCTCTCTATGAGCACCACCACAAATCACCCCCACAATACACACATCTTCGCATTTTTGGATGCGCTTGCTACCCATGGCAAAAACTCCAAACATCACATAAACTAGAACCATGATCAGCTCAATGCATATTAGTTTGTTACTCCCTCCAGCACAAAGGCTACAATTGTTATAATCCCACCACCAACAAGTTCATCATCGCAAGGTACATGATCTTTGATGAAACTACATTTCCATTTCTCAAGCCCACACCAAGGGTTCCACCAAACCAACCCAACACTCCTTCCTATATACCTCCATTCTTCCTCCAACCCACCTCATATCTCCAAACTATATCCATCAACTCAACCACACCGAACCCATAAATCTTCCCCCTCATCAACAATTCAGCACACCTTCACCTCATACTGCACCAAAAAAGAAGTGCACCACGGTACCTCCTCCCATGCATCCCATGACAACGCGCTCCAAAACCGGACACCGCAAACCCATTCACAAACTCAATCTACATCACCATTCACCAACCTCATGATCCAACTTGTTTCACTCAAGCCTCTAAACATCCTTACTGGNTGAATGACTGAAGGCATGGATGTGTTTTGAGCTTCAAGATGAAGAAGGTGAGTGCGACACCAATGCCATCCAAAATGAAAATATTTGAGCTCAATATTTTATTAGAGAATTGGAAATAGTATTTTTATTTTATTTTATTTTATCTATGTTTTAAGCTACCAATAAAATGTAGCATACTTGGCTTAGAACTCACATTTGCCTCCAAAGAATAAAAATAAAGATAAATAGTGCATGAGATAATAGAAAATAAAGAATAGGTATTATTTAACAATTCACTAATAACACATCCATGCCTACTTTGTACGAGTTTCATATTATGCATTAGACAATTTGCAGTCGTGGGGTATTAAAGAAAGAAACTCTATCTGCACATGTACAATCTAGTTGGACATTCAAATAAAAAAAGTGTTGTGAGATATGTACTTCCTGGCATAGAGATGAGACGAAAAAGAACACATGCAAACACAGATTGTTTACGTGGTTCGATCCAACTGGATCTACGTCCACGGAAGGGAAGAAATCTTAAGGGTGTGAGGCTTAGGAGAGAAAGGGAAAAAATCTTAAGGGTGTGAGGCTTAGGAGAGGAAAGGGAGAAGATATCTTATACATAGCTTATACATAGAGATGTATTCTCCATTTCTTTTGCCTTAGTGAAATATTTGATTGATTCCCTCCCGTGGACGTAGATCCAGTTGGAGTCTTAGTGAACTATTTGATTGATTCCCTTCCGTGGACGTAGATCCAGTTGGATCGAACCACGTAAACACCTTGTTTGCTTGTGTTCTTTTTCGTCTCATTTCTATGTCAGGAAGTACATATCTCACAGCAAAAAGTATTTAATTGGACATTAAAAAAAAAGTGAAAGCACAGCATAAGTATAACCGATGTAATTTTCTATTCAAAATATATTTAGATAAATGATGTAAAAAATCATAAAACAAGCTAAACAAAATTCTCATGCATCGGTAATGCCATAACTGCAAGAGTTTAAAGAGCTGCTTGATTTGCTACAAAAGGAGAACACCACATTTCTTGCTAAAGAGTTTCAAAACTTTCGGGTGTTTGGTTAAATGAATTCCAAATGNGCACATCCATGCCTACTTTGTACGAGTTTCAGATTATGCATTAGACAATTTGCAGTCGTGGGGTATTAAAGAAAGAAACTCTATCTGCACATGTACAATCTAGCTAAATTGGACATTCAAATAAAAAAGTAATTAATTGGACATTAAAAAAAAAAAGTGAAAGCACAACATAAGTATAACCGATGTAATTTTCTATTCAAAATATATTTAGATAAATGATGTAAAAAATCATAAAACAAACTAAACAAAATTCTCATGCATCGGTAATGCCATAACTGCAAGAGTTTAAAGAACTGCTTGATTTGCTACAAAAGGAGAACACCACATTTCTTGCTAAAGTGTTTCAAAACTTTCGGGTGTTTGGTTAAATGAATTCCAAATGCAATGTTAAATTACAATGCATTTAGAATTCATTATCTACTTCATTTTCAATATATTTGAAATGTGTTAGATTTGGGCGAATTCCAAATACACAATTTTATTTACGCAGCCTAACGTCCATTTAGCCACCACTCGTCTACCCATCACTCATCTCCCATCATTGTCCGCCACCACCGCCTTGTCATTTGCTGCCCATAATCATCAGTCACAGTTCAATCCACCACTGCCTACCAGCCTACCCACCCTCACTCGCTACCGCCCCCATCACCGCCCGTGAACATCGGTCCTTCGCTGGCTGCCACTCGCTCACCCTCCCTTTGCCAGCCACACACTTCAGAGAGCGAATATTGCCACAACACATTAAAAAAGAACTAACTCTCAATGCACACAAAGCCAATGAAATCCTTGATTTTGGACTCGGTGTCTTTTACTTTTCCTCCTGTAAGAAATTAATGTCGAAAATTAAACCATAAGGAACTATTAAAAAGTATTGTTGAGGATGAGCTTTTAAATATTGTGGGAATCGATGATGTAATATTTCAAAGTGCATAGAAAATCAGATGAAAGAAAAATAAGATCAAGTGTAACTTCAATCTGAAAAAAAAAAATACTCAATTTCTTTAAGAAAACTTGATGCTCAATAATAAAATGCCACATTCAATATTGACATATGAAAAGTGATCCTTGTTTTGAGAGGCGTTAATGGAGCGCAACCTGCGAGCGCCCATGGACGGGGTGGGGAGGGGTGCGAGCCAGTTCGCCCCAACCCCACGAGGGGGGCACAATTCTCATGGGGCTTATGCACTGGATCACTCTATACGCCCCGAGAGCNTCACTCGCTACCGCTACCGCCACCATCACCGCCCGTGAACATCGGCCCTTTCGCTAGCTGTCACTCGCTCGCCCTCCCTTTGCCAGCCACGCACCTCAGAGAGTGAATATTGCCACGACAAATTAAAAAAGCACTAACTCTCAATGCACACAAAGCCAATGGAATCCTTGATTTTGGACTCGGTATCTTTTTATTTTTCCTCCTGTAAGAAATTAATGTCGAAAATTAAACCACAAGGAACTATGAAAAAGTATTGTTGAAGATGAGCTCTTAAATATTGTGGGAATCGATGATGTAATATTTCGAAGTGCATAGAAAATAAGATGAAAAAAAAATAAGGTCAAGTATAACTTCAATCTGAAAAAAAAAACACTCAATTTCTTTAAGAAAACTTGATGCTCAATAAGATAATGCCACATTCAATATTGACATATGAAAAGTGATCCCTGCTTTGAGAGGCGTCAATGGAGCGCGACCTGCGAGCGCCCATGGGCGGGGCGGGTCGGGGTGCGAGCCAATTTGCCCCAACCCCACGAGGGGGGCACAATTCTCATGGGGCTTATGCACTGGATCACTCTATACGCCCCGAGAGCTTAATTTACGTTTCAATAGAGGATGTGTCTCACTGTTTAGGTAAATAAAAGAGAAAAAAATCCCTAATTCCCACACATAACATAACAAAACAAAAGTTCCACAGTCGTCTATTTTCTCTCCCACGGTCGCATGAAGACGACCATTGAATCGTTTCATGACCATTGAATCGTCTTCTTCATCTCTCCCACAATTGCATGCAGATGCTCCCGCAACAACCATTACATCATCTGTCATGCAGCCAATCTCGCACGCAGACACCTGCAACAAGGATTGCCGCCATCCTTCTTCCTCTCTCCCACAGAACGTCTCTCTTCTGCATAACTTCTCTCTTGCTGAGCTTTCTTTTTTCTGCAGATGCTCTTCCTCTCTCTCGCGGCTTCATTTTACCGGGTAATCAAATTAGGCGCAATTTTTAAGATGTTATAAGGAATTAATAGATCGTTTNTGCGGCTTCATTTTACCGGGTAATCAAATTAGGCGCAATTTTTAAGATGTTATAAGGAATTAATAGATCGTTTCACTATAACTACAATAAGTTTATTGTAGCTACAATAATTTCACTGCAGCTACCGTAATTTCACTATTTTTGCTCGAGTTGTTTTTTAAAATTTGATATGTTAAGTTAGTTATTAACTTCTAATTACTTGAATTTACTTTAGCTACACTATTTTTACCTAATTTTTTTTATACTTTGGTGCTTATGCCCGATGTTTTGAGGCTTGCGTCTCGCCTCGTAATAGCTAAAACGCCCTGCCTAACGCTCACACATTTTAAAACATTGAAGATGATTAAAAAAGCCAAGGAAATGGTCGAGATATAAGATTGATGGGCTTTATAATACCACAAGTAAAAGATTAACAAGAGTTACAATAAATTTAAACAAAGATACGAACAATTCACATTGAAGATTAGGCCATATGAAAAAAGAGTCCTACTAATACTCAACTTTGAACTCCAACGTTAAATTCTCAATCTTGAACTCCACTGAATCTAAATTTTATAATTGTTGTATTCTTAAGAAACAAACAAATAAGAGTTGGCCTCTAAAATGCTAGAAGAGAGCTCATAACAAAAAATTGAAATTAGTTCACATTAATTCATGGGGATCGTTCCCCATCAAATCTTTAGGAGGCTAGCTATAATACATCTCTTTCACTAAAAATTGTACCCATAAGGTGTAAACAATGGAAACTTATTCTTCTATGCTAAGAGAAAACATAAATGCTCTAGAATTTGAGCAAGGGATAAAAATAAAGCACTATACCAATATTACATTTTAAGGGGAGAGAAAAAAACACAACTCAAAATTAAATATGAGTTTTACAATGCTTTGGTCAAAAGGTCTACATTCACTTTTTAGTTACCCGAGGAGAAAAATCACTTAAAAGGAGAGGTCAGCTGATTTCTCAGGCAAAAGCCGATGAGAAAATAAAAAACATTGCGGAGATATAAAAAAACGTAGAGAGAATTTATATCAGGTAGAATGAAAAAGGGTAAAAGAGGTCCAAGAGCCTTGAACGTTTACGACGATCACCATGCTTATATGCCTTCATATATGAATGCTACCATGTATATATATTCAGTTGTATAACCCCTAAAATAAGATAGATATTGGAAGTTAATATAGNGAAGTTCCACAGTCGTCTATTTTCTCTCCCACGGTCGCATGAAGACGACCATTGCTTCGTCTTCTTCATCTCTCCCACAGTTGCATGCAGATGCTCTCGCAACCGATTACATCATCTGTCATGCAGCCGATCTCGCACGCAGACACCTGCAACAAGGATTGCCGCCATCCTCTTTCCTCTCTCCCACAGAACGTCTCTTTTCAGCATAACTTCTCTCTTGCCGAGCTTTCTTTCTTCTGCTGATGCTCTTCCTCTCTCCCGCGCCTTCATTTTACCGAGTAATCAAATTAGGCGCAATTTTTAAGATGTTATAAGGAATTAATAGATCGTTTCACTATAGCTACAATAAGTTTATTGTAGCTACAATAATTTCACTGCAACTACCGTAATTTCACTATTTTTGCTTGATTTTTTGTATGGCAACGAATGAGATTTAAGTAGGACTTTGTAAACCTTGTAAATCAGAATTTAGTAAATCATAGAAAGCTTAAATCCCAAAAATTATTTAGCAACAGATTTAGTAAATCTTACCAAACTGTTTTTCTATTAGGATTTAAAAGGTTATCATGTTTGTTAAAAATAAAAATTATAACAAATCATGATTAATATTTAAATATTAAATATAACTAAATTCAATTTAATTATATTTTAATAATTCTAGTTAATAATTAATTATTTATGAAATTAATTAATTAATAATAAAATTGCATTAAACTAACTACTTTTTATAAAATAATTTAAAAAGAAGAAATTATATTAATTAAGAATTAATTTGAATTTTATTAAATAATTTATTTTTTTAAATACACTCTCGATTATACTCCCTATCGCCTAATTTCGTTTAAATGTCATTCTCTTATCTATCTAAAACCCTAACTTAAGTTCCGCCCCCTCAATTTCGCCCAAAACCATCGCCTTCATGATTGAACCCTTGTAATACTGTCAAATTAGAGCTAACTGGGAAGATGACGATGGAATCGCAGCATACAAAGACCCAAAACTCACATATTTCCCCTCTCGAAGATTTGATCCTACCTGAAACCTTAAAGGAACTCACATCTTCATTTTCACAGAAAGCGCCCATCCCAACATTAAATCTGCAGCGCCAATTTAAATCCACAAATTCAGAAGATTTAGTAAATCCCAGATTTCCATATAAAATCCGTAAAATTCATATTTATCGTACCTGCAATTTATTATGTTCGAAAAGACTGTATGATAAGATTGAGCATAAATCCAGGTTAAATAACAATGTAAATCCATTGCGAGACATGCTTGAACTCATATCACAAAAATACTAGCAAAATTGATACCTCGGGTTAAACAACAGAGCCATTACGACAATTTTTTTAATGAAAAGCATAATAGTTCATAGGGTGTAGAAATTTCCTTAAATGTTTCCAAAATTCAAATTTATTATGCATAATTATTATTGATATACTGCTCTTTAAATGATCCCAAGCGAGATGACTGATGCATGTTGGAGAAGATACATAATCCTGAGCGGAAACAAATTTGCTCTAAGAAATGTCATCCAAAATAAGCACTTTATGGACTAGCAGCCGAAAAACACAAACAGAAAGAATTCTCGAAAGAGGTTCCCAAGAAAATTTATCAAAGGCGTGATTGAGATACAATAATCAAATCAATCGTAATAAAGAGCTACTTTTAAGCTGTGTAACACATTATGTTTGAAGCATCCTTGAGGACTACCAAGATATAAGTTTATTTTATCAAAAATAAATCAAATGTGTATTACTTTTATAAGATGAACAATTTTGAATGAAAGTGAGATTTGAGCTAAGGCAAATGCATGTGATCTAACAAAAGCAAAGGGAGTGATAAAATAAACTTAAAAAATTATTACACTGCAAAAGGGATTCATATAAAGAGTATGATACAATACACTCTTCAATAAACAAAACACTAGAAAATTGAATATGATTATCAATGAAGGCATAAGAGAATGAGTATAAAAGTAGAACTGCCAAAGGCATTGAGTTGATACAAAAAAAACGCAGTAGCACACCTCATCACGAAATGACAATTTATAGCTCTTAATTATGGACTCTTCTTAAATAAATAGAAATAAAGAAGCTATTTTTCACAATTGAAAATTTTTAATATTTTTCTTATCTGCATATTAATCGGAATGGAAAATACAAATTTGGATCAAAATAAAAAAAAAAGTCTTTATTTTTTATTAAATAGTTACTTGATAATTTTAACTACAAAGTTTAAGATGTTGAAAAAATAATTAGAAAAAAAACTAGAATCAGAAATGTTATTTTTAATGAAATGAAAAAGTGGTCAAAGAACAATAAAAATGACATTTTTGATACATATTGACGTAGATAAATAAAAGCATTACATATTGATAAGAGGTGAGAGATACTGGCGACTAATCATGATAAACTTGAGCCAACACTTTTGTGATAGTAGTCCAAGGATCCCGCAAAAGTTCAAGCCTACGAATTGCTATTCCCCTCTGTTTTTGTTATTACTAATATCAGATGAGGTGGAATGTTAAAATAAAAGTTGTCCAGGGATTCTGCAAAAGTTCAGGCCTACTTGCTACTCTCCTCTATGTTATTCGTTATTTACAAATATCAGGTTGGGTTGAATGTAAAAATAAGAGTTGTCCTTGTTAAAGATTCATAGAGCTAGCAATGAAAATAAAGCTGATACTCTCTATAAAAACACAACAAGAGATTGGTTGACATATCCAAACACAAGAAATCTCAACAAAACAAATGATTCAATAAAGTGAACAAGGAGCAAAATGGTTGACACAGGTTATTAATTATTAACACTATACATCAAAATTAAAGAAAATATAAAATCAAAATTAATGTCAAAATATACAGTCAAAATGACAAGATGCGAACTTCATTGTAGTATTGTAGCTACAGTAAAATCACAATGCTCACATTAATTCCATTATAAAACCTGCATGCTTATGTTTCTATTTTTGTAAAAATAGAAGCTATCAGCCTCGCAGGAGAGGTTTGGATAGCGTGAAAGCTGCGAAACTGCGGGCCTTGCAGCAGAGGGAGAGACATCTAGATTGGGCGACGGTGATAGGTGAGGAGCTGCGAGCTGAGTGTGGGTCTTGTGCATGTGACCTAAAAGATGAATGGAAGAGAGGAGGTGGATGGATCACACAGCACTTTCTGCAATTGTTTCTTCTACCTGTGGAAAACTGCAAGAGAGATGCTGCGGAAGACTACGAGAGACAAAGTTGTGATTCGGGTAGGTCTAAGAAGTGACACGATTAGAGCTTTTATTTTCTTTTAAATTATCCCATTAGTGAAGAAGACTGCTCACTTTGAAAATTGCACATTTATAAATAATTGTAAGCTACATTATGAATTAAACCAGACTTCTCTCAAGAAAACAGTAATTTAGAGTTAGGCCCGAGTCATCAAATCTGATTTCCAGCAAAAAAAAAAAAAAGAAAAATTTTAATGTTCAAAAGTCTAATATAAGTGTCTTTCTGTTCAACGTTTACAACTCTTTAAAAATAAGCTAGGAATAANTTAAGCTGCGTAACACATTATGTTTGAAGCATCGTTGAGGACTACCAACATATAAGTTTATTTTATAAAAAATAAATCAAATGTGTATTACTTTTATAAGATGAAAAATTTTGAATGAAAGTGAGATTTGTGCTAAGGCAAATGCATGTGATCTAACAAAAGCAAAGGGAATGATAAAATAAACTTAAAAAATTATTACACTGCAAATGGGTTTCATATAAAGAGTATGACACAATACACTCTTCAATAAACAAAACACTAGAAAATTGAATATGATTATCAATGAAGGCATAAGAGAATGAGTATAAAAGTAGAACTGCCAAAGACATTGAGTCGATACAAAAAAAATTAGTAGCACACCTCATCACGAAATGACAATTTGTAGCTCTTAATTATGGACTCTTCTTAAATAAATAGAAATAAAGAAGCTATTTTTCACATTTTAAAAATTTTAATATTTTTCTTATCTGCATATTAATCTGAATGGAAAATACAAGTTTGGATCAAAATAAAAAAAGTCTTTATTTTGATTAAATAGTTACTTGATAATTTTAACTACAAAGTTTAAGATGTTGAAAAAATAATTAGAAAAAAAACTAGAATCAGAAATGTTATTTTTAATGAAATGAAAAAGTGGTCAAATAACAATAAAAATGAAATTTTTGATACATATTGACGTAGATAAATAAAAGCCTTACATATAAGAGGTGAGAGATACTAGCGAATAATCATGATAAACTTGAGCCAACACTTTCGTGATAGTAGTCCAAGGATTCCGCAAAAGTTCAAGCCTACTAATTGCTATTCTCTTCTGTTTTTGTTATTACTAATATCAGATGAGGTGGAATGTTAAAATAAAAGTTGTCCAGGGATTCTGCAAAATTTCAGGCCTACTTGCTACTCTCCTCTATGTTATTTGTTATTTACAAATATCAGGTTAGGTTGAATGTAAAAATAAGAGTTGTGCATGTTAAAGATTCATAAAGCTAGCAATGAAAATAAAGTTGATACTCTCTATAAAAACACAACATGAGATTGGTTGAGATATCCAAACACAAGAAATCTCAACAAAACAAATGCTTCAATAAAGTGAACAAGGAGCAAAATGGTTGACACAAGTTATTAATTATTAACACTATACATCAAAATTAAAGAAAATATAAAATCAAAATTAATGTCAAAATATACAGTCAAAATGACAAGATGCGAACTTCATTGTAGTATTGTAGCTACAATAAAATCACAATGCTCACATTAATTCCATTATAAAACCTGCGTGCTTATGTTTCTATTTTTGTAAAAATAGAAGCTATCAGCCTCGCAGAAGAGGTTTGGATAGCGTGAAAGCTGCGAAACTGAGGGCCTTGCAGCAGAGGGAGAGACATCTAGATTGTGCGATGGTGACAGGTGAGGAGCTGCGAGCTGAGTGTGGGTCTTGTGCACGTGACCTAGAGGATGAATGGAAGGGAGGAGGTGGATGGATCGCACGGCACTTTCTGCGATTGTTTGTTCTACCTGTGGAAGACTGCAAGAGAGATGCTGCGGAAGGCTACGAGAGACAAAGTTGTGATTCGGGTTGGTCTAAGAAGCGACACGATTAGAGCTTTTATTTTCTTTTAAATTATCCCATTAGTGAAGAAGACTACTCACTTTTAAAATTGCACATTTATAAATAATAGTAAGCTACATTATGAATTAAACCAGACGTCTCTCAAGAAAACAGTAATTTAGAGTTAGGCCCGAATCATCAAATCTGATTTCCAGCAAAAAAAAAAGAAAAATTTAAATGTTCAAAAGTCTAATATAAGTGTCTTTCTGTTCAACGTTTACAACTCTTNATAAAATCACAATGCTCACATTAATTCCATTATAAAACTTGCGTGCTTATGTTTCTATTTTTGTAAAAATAGAAGCTATCAGCCTCGCAGAAGAGGTTTGGATATTGTGAAAGCTGCGAAACTGAGGGCCTTGCAGCAGAGGGAGAGACATCTAGATTGTGCGATGGTGACAGGTGANGAGAGAATGAGTATAAAAGTAGAACTGCCAAAGACATTGAGTCGATACAAAAAAAATTAGTAGCACACCTCATCACGAAATGACAATTTGTAGCTCTTAATTATGGACTCTTCTTAAATAAATAGAAATAAAGAAGCTATTTTTCACATTTTAAAAATTTTAATATTTTTCTTATCTGCATATTAATCTGAATGGAAAATACAAGTTTGGATCAAAATAAAAAAAGTCTTTATTTTGATTAAATAGTTACTTGATAATTTTAACTACAAAGTTTAAGATGTTGAAAAAATAATTAGAAAAAAAACTAGAATCAGAAATGTTATTTTTAATGAAATGAAAAAGTGGTCAAATAACAATAAAAATGAAATTTTTGATACATATTGACGTAGATAAATAAAAGCCTTACATATTGATAAGAGGTGAGAGATACTCGCGAATAATCATGATAAACTTGAGCCAACACTTTCGTGATAGTAGTCCAAGGATTCCGCAAAAGTTCAAGCCNAAGAGGTGAGAGATACTAGCGAATAATCATGATAAACTTGAGCCAACACTTTCGTGATAGTAGTCCAAGGATTCCGCAAAAGTTCAAGCCNCTGTGAAGAAATAGAAAGCACTTACTATCCTTGGCGGAAGCACAAGATCGGAAGCTCTGCCCAGCTTTGTACGCCTCAGCAATATGCTGCTTAATACTTTTTTCTTCAGAAGAANATGAAGAAATAGAAAGCACTTACTATCCTTGGCGGAAGCGCAAGATCGGAAGCTCTGCCCAGCTTTGTACGCCTCAGCAATATGCTGCTTAATACTTTTTTCTTCAGAAGAATCATTGCTCGTTGGGGTTTGTCTCGATCATACATGAATTCTTTAATTGGTTTTGATATGTACTAAAGAAAAAACACATTAGTTAAACTAAAACAGCCATGTGATCCAAATGTTATTACTAAGATGACAGAAAAAAGAAAGAATTGCAATCTGTCTCACTCTGTTCCACCAGCAAAAGTGCCTCACTCTAGAATGTGGACAATTCGGACAGTCTTTTGTAGAACTGAGAAAACAGAAAGATGGAAATTGTTTTGATAGAACAAAGAAAACTGGTTTTCATTTGTCTGGATGGGACAACGGTAAAACTGAAAGCTATCCATATCACAATAAGTTTGATTCAAAATGAACTATATTAACAATTTGTAATTATAATTCCTAGACATATTTGATTGCAGATTGTAAACAAGTACAGAAGCCCTATTTCATAAAATCACAGTGAAAGTATATAACTAAATCTCTACAGCAGCATAAAAGTCTCAAATGAAATTGACTTGAAGAAAAATAAAATATGCTTGAATGCAAAATCATGTGCTAAGAGAGCTCTTTTTAATTAGCACTTACCCATAATCCAGAATTTTACAATTACAATCTCTGCACTGGTAGAATGAATATGGATCAATTTGGATGAATCGAACCTACACAGAGCGAACAACACCCTCAGTCAATATAGAGAAACACTGGATGGCAAACTAATAACACCAGGGATATGCATAAACAGACCAAAGAGTATAGTTCTCCAACACGATTTTGCAAAGGAGTGCCGCTTAAAGCCCACTTGTACAAAGAATGCAATGCAAAGACAGCCCTTGCAGTGTTGCAACTTCTATCTTTTATGAAATGAGCCTGTAAAAGTATTCCATCACCTTTGTGATAAAACTTTTTTTATTACTCAAGAGAAGACGAAAGTGTAAAAATAATCCCAGGTTATTAAAGAGTGCTGAATTAGTCTTCAATTTTTTTACAATGAGGTTGAAATACTCCTACCTAAAAGTAGTAGTGAATTGTTTTAGCTCATATAAATATATTTTGGGAAGTAATTTGACAGTTTTATAGATTCTGGGACTAAAATGACTCCAACCATTATCTTATTAGTCATATGCTTCAGATAGTTGACAGAATCATCCATAAAAAAAAAAAAAATTAAAGAAAGAAAAAACACATCATAGAAAGAAAAAAAGTGAGAAAAGAGAAATAAAAATTACCTCATCCAAAATTATCCTCTCCCATTCCACTGAATGCAGAACCGATTCCCCACTAAGCTTTGCTTCCATGTTGTTAATGGGTTCTTCCCCCTTTTTATTTCGTCTTGGTTTCTTCTTTTGCCTCTCCTCAATAGCCTCATCATCTTCCTCAGAAGGTAGATTCTTCTTCTTCTTCCAGTTGAAGTTTTTCAGTTTCTTCTTCTTAACTTGTTTGGCCTGCTTCGCTGTCTGTTGAGCATTCGGTCCGCAAAAATACGTCAAATGAATCTTCATCTTATTCGGATATAACTTTTTCCCGCAATAACGACAAATTTCCTTCGGAGGCATCATGTGCTTCCGATAGTCATTCTCAATCGTGGAGTAAGTAGTAATCACAAAGTCATAATCATTAAAATTATAGGCAGCAGCGGACCTCTTAGGCCCGTGAAAGACCAAAACCCTGACCCTCCCCTTTGCCGTGTGCGCGTCAATCTCGCCCACCCATTGAATCACAGCAACAACTGGGCAAATCACGAGAGTGCACTTCACCCTTGGCATTGGACCCCTCTCATATCCTCGGAACTGAGGCTCAGCCAAGCCATTGCAGGGTAGTGTGCCGCGTGACCGGGCGGTCAGAACGAGCGAAATCGCCTGAATGGTCTTCCCCATCCCCATCTCGTCGGCAAGTATCCCCCCTCGAACATCGGATTCCTCTTGCTTTAGAGCCCACGCAAGCCACTCTCTCTGGAAACGAAGGAGAGGGAGAATAACGTCCTCTGAAGGCTCCATTGTCTCCGCAAACAACAGAGGGTCATCGGAGCCATCGCCACCATCCTTGGCCAGCACAGCAGTTACCCACTTCTCATTCTCATCTTCCCATTTCTCCCACTCCAGTTTTGTANAGCAAGCCACTCTCTCTGGAAACGAAGGAGAGGGAGAATAACGTCCTCCGAAGGCTCCATTGTCTCCGCAAACAACGGAGGGTCATCGGAGTCATCGCCGCCATCCTTGGCCAGCACAGCAGTTACCCACTTCTCATTCTCATCTTCCCATTTCTCCCACTCCAGTTTTGTACCATCGTGGCTCTTCCTCCGCGATCTCCTATCCCTTCTCGGCATAACAGGGAGACGGACATTAGGCTGAACGGGGAGCAAGGCCGGCCCTTCTTCTTCGTCATTTGATAGGAAAACATCTTCCGAGTCAGATGAGGGAACGTATTCCNGCCCTTCTCGGCATAACAGGGAGACGGACATTAGGCTGAACGGGAAGCAAGGCCGGCCCTTCTTCTTCGTCATTTGATAGGAAAACATCTTCCGAGTCAGATGAGGGAACGTAGTCCTCGTCAGTGAATCCATTAGAGATTTTTTCATCGCTTGCCTCGCGACCCTTGCCGCCTGCAGGAAACACAATCAAAAGGTCAGGATTTCAGAAAAAGCGTTAGGTGCAGGGATCNTGCGACCCTTGCCGCCTGCAAGAAACACAATCAAAAGGTCAGGATTTCAGAAAAAGCGTTAGGTGCAGGGATCGAAGAACGGCAATCTTGCTTTTAGGGTTTCGTCCTCGTCGGCGCGCCATTGGAGAATGATCGACAGCAGCAGGAGGGGTTTAAAGAGGTATATTAAGAGCAAGTAGCAGTTGCGGATAATAGAAACGGCGGGAACTTCTGATACCGATGGGACTGCGAAGCGGGACGNATGCTTTTAGGGTTTCGTCCTCGTCGGCGCGCCATTGGAGAATGATAGACAGCAGCGGAAGGGTTTTAAAGAGGTATATTAAGAGAGCAAGTAGCAGTTGCGGATAATAGAAACGGCGGGAACTTCTGATACCGATGGGACTGCGAAGCGGGACGGGATGGACTGGTGTCCGTCAAAACGCCGATACGATGGGTTTTACGCTTTGGATGCACGGATCTTAACTCGAAATCAATGGCTAATAACCGTGCTATATTGTTATAGAGCAGTTACTGTTGTTCTTGGGATGAAATAGCAGGCGGGAGCATGCGCCACCTGTCTGGGAATCGGGCTGATGCTACTAACGGTGGTGATTGGGCGTAAACTTGGGAATCGGTGAAGGTTAATAGATTTATGGGAAATCAATGGTTTCGATTAGGGCTGTCAATTAAAAAAGGCTCGTTATTTATAAATAGTTAGTGTTGGACTCGTCGGTTAATTAAACGAGTCGAATATGAATAAATTTATAAAACTCAAATTATAAACAAGCTAAACACGAATATCTTTTATTTGTTCGTGTTCGACTCGTTTTAATTTGAAATAACAGGATTATATAATTATTTATATAAAAATATATTATATATATTTATATTAAATTTAAATTGTAACATTTTGTGTGGCAATGTGATTAGTGTTTTTTTTTTTTTTTTTTTATGTTTANGTGTTATAGAGCAGTTACTGCTGTTCTTGGGATGAAATAGCTGGCGGGAGCATGCGCCACCTGTCTGGGAATCGGGCTGATGCTACTAACGGTTGGGATTGGGCGTAAACTTGGGAATCATGGGGAAATAAATGGTTTCGATTAGGACCGTGAAAAAAAAGGTCGTTATTTGCGAACAGCTGTTGGAAGGAGATAAATATAAATTAATTTGTGAAGTTCGAATTATAAATAAATCGAATATAAATAATTTTTTTTGTTGATTATTGTTCGACTCATTTTAATTTAAAATAACAAAATTATATAATTATTTATATAATAATATATTATATATTTTTATATCTAAATTTAAATCGTGATATCTTGTGTGGCAATGTGGTTAGTATTTTTTTTCATATATTTGATCCATGTTCGAATTCAACATTTTATATCTATTTTTTTCAATTTAATTTTAACGAGTCAATTTCGAGCCAAACATAAGCCGAACACGAACACAAATATTTAAATCGAGCCGAACACGTACACACTGTTAATGAGTCAATGCAAACACGAACCGATTTCAAACACGAGCAGTTTCGAACGAGCCAAACACGAGCCATAAAGCTCGGCTCGTTTACAGCTCTAGTCTCCATTTTTTGGATGTAGGAGGCGTAAACGAGCAGCGAGCCAAGTGTTTCTTGAAATTTAGCTCATATTTAGCTCATGTAAGTTTCATACAATGGATAGCTGTTGGAAAATAGAAATTTAACAGGCTCAGCCCGAAATAATCAAACCTGAATCACCCATGCCAGCTCTACGAATGAGTTATTTTGGAAGAGTGAAGCACAAGTGATAGTGCTACATTGATGCATACCATCTAGGCTCAAGTCGTCGCTTTACCATTATTGTGTGACATTGTTACACATGATCATTTGAATCCAGGGCACATAAAACACGCACAAATATAATGACACACAAACAAACTAGATCAAAACTATGAAATTGCAAATATTCATGCACTTCATAGCTTGATTAAATTCATAAAATCACAGAAAAGAAAAAAAAATGATTTTCATTTTAAGGTTTGTGGGCCGGCCCGATCAATATAGTGGGCGGGCATGACTATGTTTTTTTCAAATAGAAATCAGGCTCCGGCTCGGCCCAAGCCCGTTTTGACTGGTTAAAGTCTAGCCTACGCCAAACCCGACCCGGCCAACGCCGAGGTCTCGTTCGGAATAAGCTAATGTTTAAAATGACTTGTAAATAATTTAGTTCGTGTTCGACTTACTTTAATTTCAAATTCGTTCTTGTTATTTCGTTTGGCTCGATTGTTTAGCTATATAAATTTACATATTTTATTCATTTCAGTCATTTAACTCACAAATATTTTTTTATTTTTTAATATTTTCTATGAAAATAGAAAAACAACATAATTCCCTTACGCATTTTATGAAGCATAAAAATTTGGTTTTAGAATTCACTTTTACATTTAAATAGGTTTTCCAATTATGATTTTTTAAAATATAAACAATATGAGACTATGAGTCCGTTTGGGGCAGCTTATTTGGTGTAGTGGCGTTTTCAAAACTCATTTGGTCTGTTTGGGTAAACACGTTTTGACAGCTTATGAGTTTTCAAAAAGCCGAAAACAACGTTTTCACATCGCACCTATCTAGGTGCGGTGGCACCTATTTAGGTGCGGTGGGAGCTTTCAGGCAGAGATATGACTTTTAAAAAAAATAAAAATTTGTAATAGTCATCGCACCTAATTATGAGCAGTTTATTTATATATAAAAGACGAGTCAAAAGGTGCTTGGGCGTAATTCTTATGGCCAAGAGGTCATTCGGATACATATAACCAATTCTAATTTATTTACAGGGGTCAGCGGGATCTTTCTTTTGGGAAAAATCATATGGTATTTACATGCATACCACCATATTTTAAGGACATTTACATACATACCACCCAAATGCTATTTATTTACATATCTAACACCTAAACTTATTTTCTTTATAATTTTACCACTCAAAATGTTAAAAAAAAAATGATTAATATATATAGAAATTTAAAATAAAATGTATATTACTAAATAGGGGCTTTTACATAAATAGGGGTTTTTNCAAACGCTATTTATTTACATATCTAACACCTAAACTTATTTTCTTTATAATTTGACCACTCAAAATGATTTTAAAAAATATTAATATATATAGAAATTTAAAATAAAATGTATATTACTAAATAGGGGCTTTTACATAAATAGGGGTTTTTACATAGATAGATATATATGTATATATATAGTCAAATAGAAATTTCATTGATAGGAAGTCGATACAAGGTTTTAGTCAGCGGGTGCTAGGAACTCACCCACAATGTATACAAGACTTAAAAAAAGGTATCCAAAATGTATAAGTATACCCAAAAAATTAGACATCATGAAATCGTAGAACATTGTCTAGCAAGAGTAGAGGAGATCAATTATGAAGGGAGGTGTTTTTCTTTCCCCCTCTCCCTGGTTCTAGGAATGGATTCTAGTAACAAACTACGAAGGGGACTTCCACCAGAGACGGTCAAATAGTCATCCTGAAGATTTTATAGTTGAAGCATTTCTTTTTTCTTCCTCTTGTATTTTTGAACCTGCCATTCATCTTCCACTTAGTGTTTCAACTAATCGTTTTTCTAACCTTGATCCTGACATTCCTTCAAAGTATGAATACCTTCCCTAACAACAACTAAATGAGAGGGGGTTTCAGGAGATTTTCTTAGGGGAAGATTCTCATCAGGTCCACTGTGAACAATATCTAGCTGTGTAGGACTGTTTTCATTATTAGGAATGGGGATAGCAAGCAGCTCAGATGTCTGGTTAACATTAGTAACGGCAGGTTCTAGTAAAGTTACAGGATCTAAAGATGCATCTTGGGTAGCATTGTCAAAAATGCCATGTTCAGAAATAGATGGTTTCTGTGTATGTTGTTAAGTCATAGACTTATCTATATCCAATTGTATTGGAATAAAGGTTTTCAACTTTGGGTGTAATTTGAAGCATTTATCATGTGTGTGGCCAAACATCTTACAATGATTGTAGTAGTAAGGTCTTTGTTCCATAACGATTTGTTTCCAGTAACCATTGTGAGCAGTGTCAAACCAGATTTCTTCAACATCAGGAAGTGTAATATCCATCTCTATTAAAATCCTTGCAATAAAAGACCTTGATTGATTAAATGTAGAAATGTCTAACTGCATTGGTTTTCTGAGAATAACACCAATAGCATATAGTATTTGATGGTTAAAGAAGTGAAGCTTGAGTCAATGTAATTTAAATCATATGGGCACAACGGGTGGTTCTTGACTTGAATCAAAATTAGGGGGTCATTTAAGCAATTTCATATGTTTGCCCTCAATTAAAATAAATTTATTTGAGAATATCCTTGCAGAATCTTCTTTTTGCTCAACTGCATCATAACATGTCATCCATCAAATAGTCCAACCTTCCACTCCCTAATTAGTTTAAAATCTTCAAAAGCTTTCCTGATAGTCTCCATCTTAGGGTGGCCCAATTGGAACTTTCCAATCAATGTAAATTTATGCTTTTCTGCAAGGGTTAAAATTTCAGTGTTAAAAAAAATTAATACTGGTTTGCCCCACTTTTTTTCTGTTCTTTTGTTTAAGAAGTTACAATCTCCCTGTCCCAAAAATGAATCATGATACATCTGTGGGGAAATCAAACTATTTCCAAGTTGTGAAGGAGTACTGTCTTTATCAACCACTGGAGAAGTGGAAGGGTTGAATCATCATTGTGGTGGAACCCTAGATCGCCTACCCCGACGCCAGAGCGCTTCCGCATCGCAGATAATTTTAATATATAAATAAATAAATAAATAAATAAATATNTTTTAACGAGTTAATTTCAAGCTGAACACAAGCCGAACCCGGACACAAATATTTAAATCGAGCCGAACACAAACACACTGTTAACGAGCCGATTTCAAACATTATTTTGAACGAGCCGAACACGAGTCAAGCCTGAACTCGCTCAAGCTCGGCTTGTTTAGAGCCCTTGTCTCCATTTTTTGGATGAAGGTGTAAACGAGCAACGAGCCAAGTGTTTCTTGAAATTTAGCTCATATCTCATGTAGGTTTCATACAATGGATAACTGTGGGAAAATAGAAATTTAGCAGGCTCGACCCAAAATAATCAAACCTGACCCGCCCATGTCAGCTCTACGAATGAGTTATTTTAGAAGAGTGAAGCACAAGTGAGAGTGGTGCATTAATGCATACCATCTAGGCCAAGTTGTCGATTTACCATTATTATGTGACATTATTATATTGGATCATTTGAATCCAGGGCACATAAAACACACAAATATAGTCACACACAAAAAAACAACAAACAAACTAGATCACAACTACGAAATTGCAAATATTCATGCACTTCATAGCTTGATTAAATTCATAAAATCACATAAAAAGGAAAAAAAATGGTTTTTATTTTAAGGCCTGTGGGCCGGCCCAATCTATATAGTTTGGGGGGGGCGGGGGGCCTTAACTATATTTTTTCAAATAGAATTCAGGCTTCGGCCCGAGCCGAGCTCGTTTTGACTAGTTAAAGTCTAGCCTACGCCAAGCCCGACCCGGCCAACACCGAGGTCTTCTTCGGAATAAGCTAATGTTTAAAATGACTTGTAAATAATTCAGTTCGTGTTGGGCTTACTTTAATTTCAAATTCGTTCTTGTTAGTTGTTCAAAAATAGATGGTTTATGTATATGTTGTTCAATCATAGACTTATCTATATCCAATTGCATTGGAATAAAGGGTTTCAACTTAGGGTGTATTTGAAGCATTTATCATGTATGTGGCCAAACATTTTACAGTGATTGTAGTAGTAAGATCTTTGTTCCATAATGATTTGTTGCCAGTAACCATTGTGAGCAGTGTCAAGCCAGATTTCATCAACATCGGGAAGTGTAATATCCATCTCTATTAAAATCCTTGCAATAAAAGGTCTTGACTGATTAAATGTAGAAATGTCGAACTGCATTGGTTTTCTGAGAACATCACCAATAGCATATAATACTTGATGGTTAAAGAAGTGAAGCTTGAGTCAATGTAATTTAAACCATATGGGCACAATGGGTGGTTCTTGACTTGAATCAAGGTTAGGGGACCATTTAAGCAATTTCATATGTTTGCCCTCAATTAAAATAAATTTATTTGAGAATATCCTTGTATAGTTTTCTTTTTGCTCAATTGCATCATAACATGTCTTCCATCAAATACTTCAACCTTCCACTCCCCAAGTGGTTTAAAATATTCAAAAACTTTCCTGATAGGCTCCATCTTAGGGTGGCCTGATTGGAACTTTCCAATCAATGTAAATTTACGCTTTTTTGCAAGGGTTAAAATTTCAGTCTAAAAAAAATAATATTGGTTTGCCCCCATTTTTTCTGCTTTTTTTTAAGAAGTTACGATCTCCCTGTCCCACAAATGAATCATGATACATTTGTGGGAAAACCAAACTATCCCCAAGTTGTGAAGGAGTATTGTCTTTATCAACCACTAGGGAAGTGGAAGGGTTGAACCATCATTGTGGTGGAACCCTAGATCGCCTACCCCAACACCAGAGCGCTTCCGCATTGCAGATAATCTTAACACACACACACTCACACACACACACACACACACACACACACACACACACACATATATATATANATGTTGTATGTGAATCATGTCTAAGAAATAAAGCATAAATAAGAGGAGAATGAGAGAGAGATATATGAACAATAATGAATAGTATTTGATTATGTTCCTTCTTCATAAAATCTCTCTTATTTATAAATGAAATAGTATAATAGTGATATTATATTTTTAGCCCCATTTGAAAGGGGTACATACTATGGTATTTTTGGAATTTTATGAGCGTGGGCTTATCATTTGGCTCCTTTCTAGCTTTGCCAACAAAACTTAGGGTATGTTTGGGGCAGCTGCAGCTTATCCAACTTATCCAGATAACCTGCTTATCCTGATATGTTGCTGATAAGCAGCTGATTTGGATAAGTTGTCTGACTGTTTGGTTATTGAGTTTGGAAAACAACTGATTCTGGATAAATGATCATTCTTCCATGTTTTGGATAAGTTGTTTGGTTTGTGCATTTTTTAAACAACTAATTTTTAAAATTTTTTAGTTAAATGAACAATCTGTCAGACAGAAGTTGTACTTTTCTTAACAAAGTGGCAATTTATACATGTTAGATATTTCAGACATCTAAAATTTTGTAAATGCTTAACTGCATTTCTATCCAAAAGCCAAAATTTTCAGACAACCAAAACACCTCAAAACCAATATAGAGAATCTGTAGCCCAAGCAACTAAACAACTCCAACGAAATGTAGATGGAGTAATTCGTTCAATGGAGATAATAAGCCAAATATATGTTGATCGCTGCTGATCTCAAGCAAAGAATGGCTTCAATAGGAGAAAAATCACAAATAGGATTTAGAAACTTAACATTTTATCCATGTAAATACCAGGCTTCCAAGCTACAAGAGCAACATCAAAATAAAATCGAAAAAACAGACATGCAATGGTTTATATTTACCTAGAGATACGATGATTCCTTCAACAGAACCAACAATTGTCGCTATAAACACAAGCAAGAAACTAAAACTCAATATCTTTAGAATACAACTTAGAAATTAATACTTGTATCTAAAAGTCATACCTGCATCTGATCCATTTCCAATTCTTTCCAGAGTAAACAAATAAATGAAGCATGGAGAATTATTTTGATCCTCCTAAACCTTGGTATGTAATCAACTATTTGCTACTATCAAGCATCAACATTTCAATAAAAATGATTTTGACCACAAAATTAGCTATTTGTTGCTATCAAGCATCAACTTTGTGAAGGAGGGAGGAGAGGAACCTTTCCGACCAAATATATGGGAAGGAGGGAGGAGAGGAGGGAGGAGAAGAACCTTTCTTCACCGTGAGTATAGAGAACCTTTCTTCACCTCAATATATTAGAAGGACCGAGGTGAGGAACCTTTCTCTACCGCAATATTAGAGAAGGCTTTTGACCAAAAGAGGGAGAGGAGAGAGGAGAGAGGAGAGAGGAGAGGAGGGAGGAGAGGAGGAAGGAGAAGAATTTCTTACCACGGGAGAGCAACCTCTCGATGAAATGGGTTGCGACAGAGGCAGGATTGGCTTCGACAGAGAGTTAGGGCAACGATCGGGTTAGTGAGGGCAAGAAGGGTAAAAGCTGGAGTGCGAACACGGATCGCTGGGATATACCCACGGTCTGTGTTTAATGGAAAATAGAAAACGAGTTTTTAAAAACATACAAAATAAACGCTGAGACGGCGTTTGGAAAACGCTGCCACACTTATAAGCTGCCCAACACTCCCTTAGTTGACTTCAAGTCAACAAAATCAGCTCAGTCGGCTGACTTTTGTCAGTACGATTCGAGCGTTTGATTTAGCTTTATCGATGTTTTCGATCCTTAATGAGAAATTTTTGGGGTCTCCATTGGATGGTCAGAGATATTTTGTGAAACTAAAACTTCCTTTGAATCAGCTCTACTGGGGGATAAACTATTGCATTGAGTCAGCCTTCCTGTAGTGGATGGCTCAGATATTATTTTATGTCATTTTCGATCGAATGGCTTGTGCTTGAATCATGTGTTTGTCTTCTTGTCAACCGTGTGGATCAGTTGATTTTGGCTTGATTGGCTTGGTTCGTATGACTTTGTTGTTCGGTTGAGTGGGCCTTACGATCTTCTGATATTGGGCTTGCCTATGTCATACTCTTCTTTTTTGGACCATTAGCTATCTTTAAGATTAGTGTAAACACATTTTTATGTTCATATTTTAGTTCCTTGATTCTCTTACTTCTTGAAAGTGACACTGCGATAAAAATAAGAATTTAATACAAATGTACAACACATTCAATTTTAATAAATAATTCAATAACTGAACTCCATTGATTTACATGCCTTTGATTCTTATAAATAAAGTGCAATTAGACTCCTTATCATTCCTAATTTTCTTTGTGTATTTCCTTTTTTTAGCCGTCCAGCTTCCATTTTTCAAACAGAGGAGTGGACAATCTATCAAAGGTTTGGGTTGACCTTCCCACCAAAGAGTCTAGTTTGTTCCACCAAAGAGTCTAATTTGTTCCACCTTCAAAAAACTGAGAGGACGGGACCAATCAGAATGTGAGAAGAGGAAAAATGACATCATTTGCATTCCCACTATCAGATCACGTGGGATCGTCTGATTTGATTCTCAACACTTTACGGAGGAATGTTTAGCTGACCGACCCGACGTTCGATCTAGTTGCTCAACCTTATGTTATAGCCCAAGCCCATCAGATCAAAAAATTCAGTCAAATATCTTCTTCCAAGATTGTCACTTTCATCGATGGTTCCTGGTGAGCCTGCCATGTCAATTACAATATCTGATTTGAATTGGCTCATGGGTTCTTGAGGCTTCAACCTTGTTTGTGAGGTCGTATTTTTTGGAAGTCTTTTTTTTGTATTATGATGACTCTTACCGTAGATGATCCAACTAATCAACTCAAACGTGGGTTTGACTAAGGTGCTAATGATTGTGAACTAGATGTTAGGGGAGGGTGATCGACTCTCGAGCAAGATGGTTGGGTCGATCATTCTAACAATTCTCTTGAGATACATGAGGAAGCAAATGATGAGATTTAGACATCTCCAAAATCGTTGGCTCATCGTTTGGACAAAATCAAGAGTTCCTTTGCTTGGTTGGCTGGGATCCAACAGGGTGAGGAGATTTGTGAGTTGTTGGCTTATATAAAGCAGATGGAGGAAATGGTGGCGACTATTCACTAGGAGCTGTCAGATGTCTGAGAGAAATCCCTGATTTTCTAGGCACAAGATAAATCAGGGTGAATCAATTTTGGTCTAGATGGGAGTTCTTATACATGAGGCCACTTCTGTTGGGGCATGTCACAGTCTAAGCAACATCAGATCCCTCTATAAAATTATTTATCTCAGACCAAATTCTGAGCATTTTGTTGTAATTTAAGTGTTATTTCTGGCATAAAATAGTTTTAACCTCGTTTCTTATGTTGATGTGATCCCGCTGATAACTTATTATGAAAACGATTATTCAAGTCTATTTTTACCTATGTATGATGATTAAACTTTCTTTGTTTCCCTATATATGTGAAGAAGTAAGGTTGTGCGGGTACACTTCATATGCTCTTTCCCTTTCTTTCACTCTTCAAGATTCTCTTCTCATGTTGAGCTTGATAGTTCTCCGATATTCTCCACAAGAATTCAGATCGATCTCCCTAGATGTTCAATCTTGAATTACTCAAGCTAAGTTTGACTTGTCTAAGCAGAGTGATTCTTTGACTCCTCCATCAAACATCGGGTCCCTGGCCAGGTCGAATCGAGCAACCTCATTGTATGGTGTTGATCATTTGTTCTATAATAATCAGTTATGGTTTGGCCTCTGATAGTCACTTTGCCTCGAGCTGTGCTCTTTTTTTTGTCGACTACCAAGAAAGAGAAAATTCATTTTTATTTAGGTATCATCAAAATTTCAATTTTTACACATAGACCACCTTACCTATGCATGAAAAGTTATTTTTCACAATTTTAAAAAAGTGATAATTTTATGTAATATAAAAAATGCAAAAAGTAATATTTTGATATTAAATGGTTTATGTCATAAAGTTTTGACAAAAAAGATTACGTTGGCTCTCAACTAACTAACACAGCCCTCAACTTTTCGCATAAGGGGCTTGAGACCCGATAATGACAATGTTAAAAGTAACATAAATAATGGATAAAGAGTATGTTAACATTGTAAATAATAATAAAAAATTTTTTAACGTCACATTAGTAAAAATGAAGTCGAGAAGACTTTAAAGAAAAACCAAGAGTGATGAATCAGTAGGATTTGATGATATCCCAAATGAAGTGTGAAAATATTTAGGAGATTTGAAAGTTTCATGGCTTATTAAGCTTCTTAATATTTTCTTAAAAACTAAAAAGAAGTCTGAGGAATGGAAAAAGAGTTTTTTGTCCCCAAGTGTGCAAATTATAGATGAATTGAGTTAATGTGACATACATTAAAATTATGTGAGAGAGTAATTGAACATAGGTTAAGATGTGATATCAAGAATTCTCATAATTATTTTGGATTTATGACGAACAGATCTTCTACGGAAGCTATACAATAATTGTGAGGCTTGATGGAAAAGTACAGAGAGACTAAGGAAGATTCACATGTGATTTTCTTAATTTAGAAAAAAACTTACGATAGGGTTCTAAGAATTTTTTTTTTTTAAAATTTCCAAAAAACAAAGGTGTTGATATGACTTATATTAAGGTCATTAAAGATATGTATACAAGATCAATTACATGTGCTCGAATAAGAGGATTTACCAAGTATTTTTCTATTTTAGTTGGTTTAAAAGATATGTATACTAGAACAATTACATGTGCTCGAATAGAAGGAGGATTGACCAAGTATTTTTCTATTTTAGTTGGTTTACAAGATATGTATACTAGAACAATTACATGTGCTCGAATAGAAGGAGGATTGACCAAGTATTTTTCTATTTTAGTTGGTTTACATCAGGGATCAACTTTAAGCCAATATCTTTTTTGTTTTAATTATGGATTCATTTACTGGACATTTACAAGATGATATACCTTGGTTTTTGCTCTTCGCTCATGATATCCTTTTATGGATGAGACTAAATAAAAAGTTTAGGAAAAGCTTGAAAAATTATGGAGGCCTGCATTAGAGTCTAAAAGCTTTCATTTGAGTAGATTTAAAACTGAATAAATGAAATGCAACTTTAATAATAGTAGATGTAGTGATAAAATTGTAAGTATGAGTGATCAAACCATTAAAAGGTGCGAACATTCTAGATATCTCGGGTTTACTTTTTAAATTGTTGGTATATAGATGTGGATGCCATAAGGCCCATTGTCTGATAAAAAAGTATTGTTTAGACTTATAAGAAAAATTTTATAAGATGATGATGATACCTACATTGCTTTATGACATAGAATGTTGGCCTTTAAAAAAGAAGCATAAAACTAATTTAAGTGTTGCTGCGATGAGAATGCTTAGGAGGATGAATGGCTTGCACTTACATGCAAAATGCAAGATGATTGTGTTCATAAAAGGTTTGGTGTAGTTCCAACGATGGACAAGATTAGAGAAGGTCGTCTAAGATAATTTGGTCACATTAAACCTCAGGCATTTGAAGATCCTTTTAAGAGAGTAGATGTTTTAAATCAGACTCATGTTTTAAAAAGATAGAGGTAGACATAAAAACATTTGGGCATATCGTATAAAAAAATAATCTTTATTTATTAAAATTAAATGAGAATATAACATTCAATAGGATACAATGGGGAACAAGAATTCATGTAGCCAACCCCATTCAGTGGGATAAAAGCTTATTGATATTGTTGTTGAATATGTAGATGTTNGCATAAATAAGAGGAGAATGAGTGAGAGATGCATATGAACAATAATGAATAGTATTTGATTATGTCCCTTCTTCATAAAATCTCTCTTATTTATAAATGAAATAGTACAATAGTGATGTTATATTCTTAGCCCCATTTGAAAGAGGTACATACTAGGGTATTTCTGGAATTTTATAAGTGTGGGCTTATCATTTGGTTCCCTTCTAGCTTTGGCAGCAAAACCTAGGGTATGTTTGGGGCAGCTGCAGCTTATCCAACTTATCCAGATAATCTGCTTATTCTGATATGCTGCTGATAAACAGCTGATCTGGATAAGTTGTCTGACTGTTTTGTTTGTGAGTTTGGAAAACAACTGATTCTGGATAAATGATCATTCTGCCCTGTTTTGGATAAGCTGTTTGGTTTGTGCATTTTGTAAACAACTAATTTTTAGATTTTTTTAGTTAAATGAACAATCTGTCAGGCAGAAGTTGTACTTTTCTTAACAAAGTGGCAATGTATACATGTTAGATATTTTAGACATCTAAAATTTTGTAAATGCTTAACCGCATTTCTATCCAAGAGCCAAAATTTTCAGACAACCAAAACACCTCAAAACCAATATAGAGAATCTGTAGCCCAGACAACCAAAGCAACTCCAACGAAATGTAGATGGAGTAATTCGTTCAATGGAGATAATAAGCCAAATATATGTTGATCGCTGCTGATCTCAAGCAAAGAATGGCTTCAATAGGAGAAAAATCACAAACGGGATTTAGAAACTTAACATTTTATCCATGTAAATACCAGGCTTACAAGCTACAAGAGCAACATCAAAATAAAATCGGAAAAACAGACATGCAATGGTTTATATTTACCTAGAGATACGATGATTCCTTCAACAGAACCAACAACTGTCGCTATAGACACAAGCAAGAAAGTAAAACTTAATATCTTCATAATACAACTAAGAAACTAATACCTGCATCTGATCCATTTCCAATTCTTTCCAGAGTAAACAAAGAAATGAAGAATGAAGAATTATTCTGATTCTCCTAAACCTTGGTATGTAATCAACTATTTGCTGCTATCAAGCATCAACATTGCAATGAAAATGATTTTTGACCACAAAATCAGCTATTTGCTGCTATCAAGCATCAACTTTGTGAAGGAGGGAGGAGAGGAACCTTTCCGACCAAATATATGGGAAGCATGGAGGAGAGGAGGGAGGAGAGGAACATTTCTTCACCGTGAGTATAGAGAACCTTTCTTCACCTCAATATATGAGAAGTACCGAGGAGGGAACCTTTCTCTACCGCAATATTAGAGAAGGCTTTTGACCAAAAGAGGGAGAGGAGAGAGGAGAGGAGGGAGGAGAAGAATTTCTTACCAGGGAAGAGCAACCTCTCGGCGAAATGGGTTGCGACAGAGGCAGGATTGGCTTCGACAGAGGGTTAGTGCAAAGATCGGGTTAGCGAGGGCAAGAAGGGTAAAAGCTGGAGTGCGAACACAGATCGCGGTGATATACCCGCGGTTCGTGTTTAATGGAAAATAGAAAACAAGTTTTTAAAAACACGTGAAACAAACACTGAGGTGACATTTAGAAAACGCTGCCACACTTATAAGCTGCCCAACACGCCCATAGTTGACTTCAAGTCGACAGAATCAACTCAGCCGGCTGGCTTTTGTCAGTACGATTCGAGCGGTTGATCTAGCTTGGTCGATATTTTCGATCCTTAGTGAGGAATTTTTGGGGTCTCCACTATATGGTCAGAGATATTTTGTGAAACTAAAACTTCCGTTGAATCAACTCTATTAGGGTATAAACTATTGCATTGAGTCAGCCTTCCTGTAGTGGATGGCTCAGACATTATTTTATGTCATTTCCGATCGAATGGCTTGTGTTTGAATCATGTGGTTGTCTTCCTGTCAACCATGTGGATCAGTTGGTTTTGGCTTGGTTGGCTTGGTTCATATGACTTTGTTGTTCGGTTGAGTGGGCCTTACGATCTCCTGACATTGGGCATGCCTATGTCATACTCTTCTTTTTTGGACCATTAGCTATCTTTAAGATCAGTGTAAACACATTTTTATGTTCATATTTTAGTTCTCTGATTCTCTTACTTCTTGAAAGTGACACTGCGATAAAAATAAGAATTTAATACAAATGCATAACACAACTCCATTGATTTCCATGCCTTTGATTCTTATAAATAAAGTGCAGTTAAACTCCTTATCATTCCTAATTTACTTTGTGTATTTCCTTTTTTGAGCCGTCCAGCTTCCATTTTTCAAACAGTGGAGTGGGCAATCTATCAAAGGTTTGGGTTGACCTTCCCACCAAAGAGTCTAATTTGTTCCACCAAAGAGTCTAATTTATTCCACCTTCAAAAAACGGAGAGGACGGGACCAATTAGAATGTGAGAAGAGGAAAAATGACATCATTTGCATTTCCCACTACTAAATCACGTGGGATCGTCTGATTTGATTCTCAACACTTTACAGAGGAATGTTTAGCTGACCGACCTGACGTTCGATCTAGTCGCTCAACCTTATGTTATAGCCCAAGACCATCTGATCGAAAAAGTCAGTCAAATATCTTCTTCCAAGATTGTCACTTTCATCGATGGTTCCTGTTGAGCCTGCCATGTCAATTACAATATCTGATTTGAATTGGCTCATGGGTACTTGGGGCTTCAACCTTGTTTGTGAGGTCGTATTTTTTGGAAGTCTTTTTTTTTGTATTATGATGACTCTTAGCATAGATGATCCAACTAATCAAACTCAAAAGTGGGTTTGACTAAGGTGTCAGTGATTGTGAACTAGGCGTTAGGGGAGGGTGATCGACTCTCGAGCAAGAAGGTTGGGTCGATCATTCTAACAATTCTCTTGAGATACATGAGGAAGCAAATGATGAGATTTAGACATCTCCAAAATTGTTGGCTCATCGTTTGGACAAAATCAAGAGTTCCTTTGCTCGGTTGGCTGGGATCCAACAAGGTGAGGAGATTTGTGAGTTGTTGGCTTATATAAAGCGAATGGAGGAAATGGTGACGACTATTCACTAGGAGCTGTCAAATGTCTGAGAGAAATCCCTGATTTTCTAGGCACAAGCTAAATCAGGGTGAATCAATTTTGGTCTAGATGGGAGTTCTTATACATGAGGCCGCTTCGGTTGGGGCATGCCACGGTCTAAGCAGCATCATATCCCTCTATAAAATTATTTATCTCGGACTAAATTATGAGCATTTTGTTGTAATTTAAGTGTCATTTATGGCATAAAATAGTTTTTACCTCGTTTCTTATGTTGATGTGATCCCGCTGATAACTTTCTATGAAAACGATTATTCAAGTCTATTTTTACCTATGTATGATGGTTAAACTTTCTTTGTTTCCCTATATATGTGAAGAAGTAAGGTTGTGCGGGTACACTTCATATGCTCTTTCCCTTTCTTTCACTCTTCAAAATTCTCTTCTCATGCTGAGCTTGATAGCTCTCCGATATTCTCCATAAGAATTCAGATCAATCTCCCTAGATGTTCAATCCTGAATTACTCAAGCTAAGTTTGACTTGTCTCGACAGAGTGATTCTTTGACTCCTCCATCAAACATCAGGTCACTGGCCAGGTCGAATCGAGCAACCTCATTGTATGGTGTTGATCATTTGTTCTATAATCATCAGTTCTGGTTTGACCTCTGATTGTCACTTTGCCTCGAGCTGTGCTCTTTTTTTGTCGACTACCAAGAAAGAGAAAATTCATTTTTATTTAGGTATCATGAAAATTTCAATTTTTACACATAGACCACCTTACCTATGCATGAAAAGTTATTTTTCATAATTTTAAAAAGGTGATAATTTTTATGTAATATGAAAAATGTAAAAAGTAATATTTCAATATTAAATGGTTTATGTCATGAAGTTTTGACAAAAAAAGATTACATTGGCTCTCAACTAACTAACACAACCCTCAACTTTTCGTATAAGGGGCTTGAGACCTGATAATGACAATGTTAAAAGTAGCATAAATAATGGATAAAGAGTATGTTAATATTGTAAATAATAATAATTTTTTTTAATGTCACATTAGTAAAAATGAAGTCGAGAAGACTTTAAAGAAAAACCAAGAGTGAAGAATCAGTAGGACTTGATGATATCCCAAATGAAGTGTGAAAATATTTAGGAGATTTGAAAGTTTCATGGCTTATTAAGCTTCTTATTTTTTCTTAAAAACTAAAAAGAAGTATGGGGAATGGAAAAAAAGTTTTTTGTCACCATTTTTAAAAATAAAGGTGATGCACAAAAGTGTGCAAATTATAGAAGAATTGAGTTAATGTGACATACATTAAAATTATGTGAGAGAGAAGACGTGATATCAAGAATTCTCATAATTAGTTTGGATTTATGACGAACAGATCTTCTACGGAAGTTATACAATAATCGTGAGGCTTGATGGAAAAGTACAGAGAGACTAAGGAAGATTTACATATGATCTTTTTAATTTAGAAAAAAAAAACTTACGATAATGTTCCAAGAATTTTTTTTTTGAAAAGTTCCAAAAAACAAAGGTGTTGATATGACTTATATAAAGGTCATTAAAGATATGTATACAAGAGCAATTACATGTGCTCGAATAGGAGGAATTACCAAGTATTTTTCTATTTTAGTTGGTTTAAAAGATATGTATACTAGAGCAATTACATGTGCTCGAATAGAAGGAGGATTGACCAAGTATTTTTCTATTTTAGTTGGTTTACATCAGAGATCAACTTTAAGCCAATATTTTTTTTGTTTTAATTATGGATGCATTTACTGGACATTTACAAGATGATATACCTTGGTGTTTGCTCTTCACTGATGATATCCTTTTATGGATAAGACTAAATAAAAAGTTTAGGAAAAACTTGATAAATTATAGAGGTCTGCATTAGAGTATAAAAGCTTTCATTTGAGTAGATTTAAAATTAAATAAATGAAATGCAACTTTAATAATAGTAGATCTAGTGATAAAATTGTAACTATGAGTGATCAAATTATTAAAAGGTGCGAACGTTCTAGATATGTCGGGTTTACTTTTTAAATTGATGGTATATAGATGGGGATGCCATAAGCCCCATTGTCTGATTAAAAAGTACTGTTTAGACTTAAGGAAAATTTTATAAGATGATGATGAGACCTACATTGCTTTATGACATAGAATGTTGGCCTTTAAAAAAGAAGCATAAAACTAAGTTAAGTGTTGCTGCGTTGAGAATGCTTAGGAGGATGGGGGGCTTGCACTTAAAGGCAAAATGCAAGATGAATGTGTTCATAAAAGGTTTGGTGTAGCTCCAACGGTGGACAAGATTAGAGAAGGTCGTCTTAGATAATTTGGTTACATTAAACCTCAGACATTTGAAGATCCTTTTAAGAGAGTAGATGTTTTAAATTAGACGCGTGTTTTAAAAAGATAGAGATAGACATAAAAACATTTGGGCATATTGTATAAACAACTAATCTTTATTCATTAAAATTAAATGAAAATATAACATTCAATAGGATACAATGGGGAAAAAGAATTCATGTAGCCAACCCCATTCAGTGGGATAAAAGCTTATTGATATTGTTGTTGAATATTTAGATGTTAGAAATGTAAATATATAAATTGAATTTTTTTTTTCATTTTTGATTTTTTTTGGTAAGAAGACCAAGAAAAAAGCATTGCTATGACCTTTATTTCATTTAAAAAGAAGATAAATTCTCCCTTGAACTGATCAATAATATTCCTATTTACATCAAGAAAAGAATCAAAATGATCACCAACTCTTTTACAGAAGGCCAAAATGGTCAAAAACTATGAATAAAAAAAAAGGCTAATTTAATTCCAGACTATTTAAATTGAATCAAAAACAATCCTTTTTAAGTAACTATTTTGATTTCTATTTAAATAAATCTGGAAACTAATTTAACTTTTTATATAATCTGAGTTCATTTTNGTAGATGTTAGAAATGTAAATATATAAAAATTGAATTTTTTTTTCATTTTTGATTTTTTTTTCGTAAGAAGACGAAGAAAAAAGTATTGCTATGACCTTTTTTTCATTTAAAAAGAAGATAAATTCTCCCTTGAACTGATCAATAATATTCCTATTTACATCAAGAAAAGAATCAAAATGATCACCAACTCTTTTACAGAAGGCCAAAATGGTCAAAAACTATGAATAAAAAAAAGGGCTAATTTAATTCCAGACTATTTAAATTGAATCAAAAACAATCCTTTGTAACTATTTTGATTTCTATTTAAATAAATCTGGAAACTAATTTAACTTTTTATATAATCTGAGTTCATTTTAGTCTCAAAAGACAAATTTAATCCATTTTTTTTTCTATCTATACGACTGTCCAATCACAGACTTCCAGAGTTGACTCAGAATTTGAAGGTGGTTTAAGCTTTGGCTGTCGCATTGAAAATAAAGATTTCTTATCAAAGAGGTGGGAGAACACATGCCTTTGTTTCTCCTTGGATTTCTTCTCTCCCTTATTTGGAGGATTTTTCCGCAATAAATTGGTGGTATCTTTCTTCATGAAATTGAGATTCATTCTTCTAAAACGATTTTTTGGCTCATTTACGGTCTCTTCTGTTTGATCCAAAATGGTGATGGCTTCTTCCGGATGGGTGATGATTGTCTCTAANCTCATTTACGGTCTCTTCTGTTTGATCCAAAATGGTGATGGCTTCTTCCGGATGGGTGATGATTGTCTCTAACGTTTCATATACCTATAAAAGGAAACGACAAAGCTTTAATTCAATAGAGAGTTTCAAGAGAGTGTTTAGGGTACAGGACTTCAATCACAATGCGCCACGTGTATGGTTCGGCTTCACTGAATACAAAAAATTAAATAATTTAATGCATGACGGAGCCGGACTATACACGTGATACATTGTGATTGGAGAGTACATTTGAAGCGGCTATAGNTGCCACGTGCATGGTTCGGCTTCACTGAATACAAAAAATTAAATAGTTTAATGCATGACGGAGCCGGACTATACACGTGATACATTGTGATTGGAGAGTACATTTGAAGCGGCTATAGTTTTTTGTAAAAATTGCTATAAAATTTGTTTATGATAAAAACAAATTTAAACAAATTTTTGAAAGTGGATGCAAAAATGGCTGTGCGTGCTGAAAGATATTTTGTTTTTTAAAAATGAAAACCAACAACATTCTTATAGCCATCATATCCCAATATATCTTGTTTTGAAAAGCTGTTTTTGATCAAGCAATTTTTTTGAAAAGCAATGATAATGTCTCAAAAATCAAGGAAGATTTACATACATA
>JXCR01141643.1:338144-352443 GCA_002079205.1 Phalaenopsis hybrid cultivar
GCATCCAAAAATAAAGTAAGAAATATTAAGAATGTTACTGCATGGCATATCCCAAACAAGATAAGCAGGAAATTAGTTTGTTGTAAGAATTTCAAATATAAATTCCTAAATTACCCTCATTTTTAATACCAATTGCTAACATCAACTTCAACTTCTGTTACTTTTAGTGGTGGGAACTTTTTAACTCATACTTGAAGATTTCAAGGACAAAACTTATGAGTAAAATATAAATGCATATAATGTGGTAAGCTTGATAAATCCTTCACGTCCTTGAATACTATTTTTGCCACTGTGGAAAAAGGAATGAATTAAGAACATTCTCATTAGTATTCGCCAAGCTACACTCAACCATTCCACATGCACTCTTTTAATCAAGAAGAAAACGCCGCCTAAAAATTATACCACTGTCATCATACGTTATCATTTAAATACCGAGGAATATGAAATAAAAATAAAAATAAAAAGATGAGCAATATCAGATTCTGCGATAAAAAGCATGGAAATACTTGCATACAGATAAAAAATCATCTTCTGCCAGTCTTTGTATTTTTATGGACTAAGAATACATAGAAGGCAGATTTACATACATACCACTTAATTCCTATGTATTTACATATCGAAAAGGTAAAATTTCAATTTTCACATATATTCCACCTATGCAGAAAAAGGTGTGTTTCACTTTTTTAAGTTAAACAGTGGCATTTTTAATGTGATATGAATGATTTGGATGGTATAAATATAAAAAGTAAAGGTTTAGGTGTTAGAAACGTAAATAAACATGAATTGGGTGGTATGTATGCAAGCGCCCCAGAATAAAATAATCAGCATGAACTAATTATTCTTGAATAGGATGAAAAAATCAAAATGAAAACATCCATACCATGGACACAAAAAGCTGCCCAAAAAGCTCAGAAGGTCGAATGTCCTCCAAGGTGGTGAATATGCTTTCACTGCATGATCGAACCATTCTAAGCAAGTTGGGAGAATATCAAAACACAGAGAAAGGGGAAAAAAAGTATATAAAACCTTCTTACACAGCTAAATCTTCATAAAAAACTGGTGTTTGCAGAACAGCAGGCAGTGCTTTAGCAGATTTCCACAATTCTTGCCATAAGTTACCTGCAAATTAAAGATCATATATTTTGACCAAAATGTAAGAGAAATGGATAAACTTTTGAGCCTCGTGAAAATGAAAAGAAAAAAATATACAAAGATTTCGTAGAAGGAAAAAGATAGGGACATCAACTGAATGCAGCGGCAAATAGAATGAAAGAATATCCACTAATTTTGCCAGATGGTTGTCATACTAATAATAAAAATTTAGGAAGTTAATCATTCTGCTAAATAAAAGCTATTTAGGAAGTAAAGTCAAACCTACAATTCTTAGACGATTAATATAAAGGCTAGGTACTAAAAAGTGATAAAATGAGATATACAAATAACAAAGTAAATAAGAAAAGTAGAGATTTTGATAAATTAAATTAATTAAGGTTGAAAATAACAAAATCTAGAAAAAGGATGAAAATATGATAATATATTTAGAATACAAATGTATCGAAAAGTGCCAATCTGCGGGAAGGATTTTTTTTTTAAAGATTATGAGGAGTTTATTTCATTTCTTCATAATGTATTTCACTAATTGTGTTTCTTTTAGTAGATTTTTTCTTTTTTTCTTTTTTCTTATTTTAGAGGGATTACTATTTGGTTTCCTTTCATTACATATATAGCAAGGTATAATGCATTAAGTAAGTTGGAATAAAATATTATGCACAATTCCTACATAGTATTAGAGCCAAGAAATCTTACGTGCGCATTGCAGGACTCCGTCTCCAAAGCTTCGAAGTTGAAGTGTCAAAGCGACCTGCAGCTCTAGCAAAAGCTTGATCACGGATGACAAAGACAAACTCATAGGAATTCTCGGATGCCGTCTTCGACGCACAAAGCTGTCTCCTTTCATACACATGAGAGATAGGGTCGTTGCGTCGTCTACTCACGTACACACAAAATTGCAGCATCGTTCGCTTCTTCTGCTCGACCATATCACACTCCTCTATCGAGCAGCTCCAGTAGATTGGATCACATAAGTTCGTGTCTTCCACTAGACCAAATCACAGTCCTCTGCGAGTGTTTCCAACAAATCAGATCATATAAGTATCGAGCATAAATGTTTCACCAGATCGTAGTCCTCTTAGATTCGCAAAAGTAAAGGTATACACTGCTCCTAAGATCGATTCGGGTTGATGAACTTGTGGAAGCCAAGCAGTTGAACTAAGAGTCCTCCTTCCTCTAGTTCCTCTTTGCTTGTCCAATCGAGCAGTCGAACTAAGGGAACTCCTTTGGCATTTGTTCGAACAACAATTCTTCTCGATTCGGGCTTCACAACCTTATCATGGTCAAACACATCATGGGCTCACAATCTTATTCCTTTGAAGTCACCTCTAGCTCCGAGTCTACATCTTGATTACCTATCATATCTAATAACTCATCTCACCTAGTCACTAACCACAAACTGCATTGCTAGAGTTTTCTCCAATGGTCACAGTCTGTCTTCGAGAAAAGAAAAGATGGATATCTTACATGTGAAATTTTGGCTCCAAATATGACAAATTCTAAGCATCGGACCTGGAAAACTAACGATAACTTGGTTATGCCACGATCAATAAATTCCATGACTACGGAGATTGGAGAAAACCTCCTACTCTATTGGACAACCAAAGAGATATGAGAGGCTGCACGTGCGACCTACTCTAGCATTGAAAACTCCTTAGAGTCATTTGAGATTGAGATTAGACTACATGATCTACAACAAAGAGAATTGAGTGTTACTCAATATTTCAATNATTTAATGCAATTAGAAGAATTGCTGGGAAAATAAAGTTTATCATATGCTCTTTACTATCAGGAACAAATAAAAAAAAACGTCATCAGCATGTACTTCATTTCAGAGAAAAAAATGCAGAAAATCTCCAATATGGCNAATCAATCTAAAAATTTATGAGCTCCATTATTTGAGGCAGCGACCTTGTCTCGATAATTTATCANAACTACACTCAAAATCTCCAGAAAATGGGAGATAACTCAAATGTGCATGCAAAAGATTTTTTTTAAGGGTTTAGAGGGAATCATCACAGATATTGGNTTACATAACTAAATATGGTATAGGGAATTTCATAGATAGCACAATCAACAAATTTTATGTAAAAAAAAATATGCAGAACAATGAATCGTAGGGAAAATATTATTTAATGATATTGAAGGGTTTAAGAAGAGGTGCTGTAAAGATACTAAACTCAAAATCTCCAGAAAATGGGAGATAACTCAAATGTGCATGCAAAAGATTTTTTTTAGAGGGTTTAGAGGGAATCATCACAGATATTGGTATGACAGACTTCTAAAGAATGTGTTTGTAAAAACATAGGGATTTCACAAGATTGTTCTATAAATTCATAGAAGAAAAAAAGATCAAAATGGTCTCCCAATTATTTAGGGGGACACATTTTAATCTCATGTTATATAAATGATCTGATTTAGAGTTTAGATTCTTAATATAGGAGACAAGATCTAATAAACAATAACGTTAAATTTGACAAAAGGAGTTAAAATTGAGGATATTTTAAAAATTTTTCCTTGAAATTTTTACAAAATCTAATAAATGACCTTTTTTTTAATGCTTAAAATATTTTATAACAAATTTATCAACATAATTTTTTAAATTCATAAATNCGTTAAATTTGACAAAAGGAGTTAAAATTGAGGAATTTTTAAAAATTTTTCCTTGAAATTTTTACAAAATCTAAGAAATGACCTTTTTTTTAATGCTTAAAATATTTTATAACAAATTTATCAACATAATTTTTTAAATTCATAAATTTAGCATGTATTAATTTTCTCACAATGCATCCAAAAATAAAGTAAGAAATATTAAGAATGTTACTGCATGGCATATCCCAAACAAGATAAGCAGGAAATTAGTTTTTTGTAAGAATTTCAAATATAAATTCCTAAATTACCCTCATTTTTAATACCAATTGCTAACATCAACTTCAACTTCTGTTACTTTTAGTGGTGGGAACTTTTTAACTCATACTTGAAGATTTCAAGGACAAAACTTATGAGTAAAATATAAATGCATATAATGTGGTAAGCTTGATAAATCCTTCACGTCCTTGAATACTATTTTTGCCACTGTGGAAAAAGGAATGAATTAAGAACATTCTCATTAGTATTCGCCAAGCTACACTCANCGGGAACTTTTTAACTCATACTTGAAGATTTCAAGGACAAAACTTATGAGTAAAGTATAAATGCATATAATGTGGTAAGCTTGTTAAATCCTTCACGTCCTTGAATACTATTTTTGCCACTGTGGAAAAAGGAATGAATTAGAACATTCTCATTAGTATTCGCCAAGCTACACTCAACCATTCCACATGCACTCTTTTAATCAAGAAGAAAACGCCGCCTAAAAATTATAACACTGTCATCATACGTTATCATTTAAATACCGAGGAATATGAAATAAAAATAAAAATAAAAAAGATGAGCAATATCAGATTCTGCGATAAAAAGCATGGAAATACTTGCATACAGATAAAAAATCACCTTCTGCCAGTTTTTGTATTTTTATGGACTAAGAATACATAAAAGGCAGATTTACATACATACCACTTAATTCCTATGTATTTACATATCGAAAAGGTAAAATTTCAATTTTCACATATATTCCACCTATGCAGAAAAAGGTGTGTTTCACTTTTTTAAGTTAAACAGTGGTGTTTTTTATGTGATATGAATGATTTGGATGGTATAAATATAAAAAGTAAAGGTTTAAATGTTAGAAATGTAAATAAATATGAATTGGGTGGTATGTATGCAAACGCCCCTGAATAAAATAATCAGCATGAACTAATTATTCTTGAACAGGATGAAAAAATCAAAATGAAAACATCCATACCATGGACACAAAAAGCTGCCCAAAAAGCTCAGAAGGTCGAATGTCCTCCAAGGTGGTGAATATGCTTTCACTGCATGATCGAACCATTCTAAGCAAGTTGGGAGAATATCAAAACACAGAGAAAAGGGAAAAAAAGTATATAAAACCTTCTTACACAGCTAAATCTTCATAAAAAACTGGTGTTTGCAGAACAGCAGGCAGTGCTTTAGCAGATTTCCACAATTCTTGCCATAAGTTACCTGCAAATTAAAGATCATATATTTTGACCAAAATGTAAGAGAAATGGATAAACTTTTGAGCCTCGTGAAAATGAAAAGAAAAAAATATACAAAGATTTCGTAGAAGGAAAAAGATAGGGACATCAACTGAATGCAGCNTGGATAAACTTTTGAGCCTCCTGAAAATGAAAAGAAAAAAATATACAAAGATTTCGTAGAAGGAAAAAGATAGGGACATCAACTGAATGCAGCGGCAAATAGAATGAAAGAATATCCACTAATTTTGCCAGATGGTTGTCATACTAATAATAAAAATTTAGGAAGTTAATCATTCTGCTAAATAAAAGCTATTTAGGAAGTAAAGTCAAACCTACAATTCTTAGACGATTAATATAAAGGCTAGGTACTAAAAAGTGATAAAATGAGATATACAAATAACAAAGTAAATAAGAAAAGTAGAGATTTTGATAAATTAAATTAATTAAGGTTGAAAATAACAAAATCTAGAAAAAGGATGAAAATATGATAATATAAATAATATATTTAGAATACAAATGTATCGAAAAGTGCCAATCTGCGGGAAGGATTTTTTTTTTTAAGATTATGAAGGAGTTTATTTCATTTCTTCATAATGTATTTCACTAATTGTGTTTCTTTTAGTAGATATTTTCTTTTTTTCTTTTTTCTTATTTTAGAGGGATTACTATTTGGTTTCCTTTCATTACATATATAGCAAGGNTTTAGAATACAAATGTATCGAAAAGTGCCAATCTGCGGGAAGGATTTTTTTTTTAAAGATTATGAGGAGTTTATTTCATTTCTTCATAATGTATTTCACTAATTGTGTTTCTTTTAGTAGATTTTTTCTTTTTTTCTTTTTTCTTATTTTAGAGGGATTACTATTTGGTTTCCTTTCATTACATATATAGCAAGGTATAATGCATTAAGTAAGTTGGAATAAAATATTATGCACAATTCCTACATAGTATTAGAGCCAAGAAATCTTACGTGCGCATTGCAGGACTCCGTCTCCAAAGCTTCGAAGTTGAAGTGTCAAAGCGACCTGCAGCTCTAGCAAAAGCTTGATCACGGATGACAAAGACAAACTCATAGGAATTCTCGGATGCCGTCTTCGACGCACAAAGCTGTCTCCTTTCATACACATGAGAGATAGGGTCGTTGCGTCGTCTACTCACGTACACACAAAATTGCAGCGTTTCATCGTTCGTTTCTTCTGCTCGGCCATATCACACTCCTCTATCGAGCAGCTCTAGTAGATTGGATCACATAAGTTCGTGTCTTCCACCAGACCAAATCACAATCCTCTGCGAGCGTTTCCAACAAATCAGATCATATAAGTATCGAGCATAAATGTTTCACCAGATCGTAGTCCTCTTAGATTCGCAAAAGTAAAGGTATACACTGCTCCTAAGATCGATTCGGGTTGATGAACTTGTGGAAGCCAAGCAGTTGAACTAAGAGTCCTCCTTCCTCTAGTTCCTCTTTGCTTTTCCAATCGAGCAGTCGAACTAAGGGAACTCCTTTCGCATTTGTTCGAACAACAATTCTTCTCGATTTGGGCTTCACAACCTTATCATGGTCAAACACATCATGGGCTCACAATCTTATTCCTTTGAAGTCACCTCTAGCTCCGAGTCTACATCTTGATTACCTATCATATCTAATAACTCATCTCACCTAGTCACTAACCACAAACTGCATTGCTAGAGTTTTCTCCAATGGTCACAGTCTGTCTTCGAGAAAAGAAAAGATGGATATCTTACATGTGAAATTTTGGCTCCAAATATGACAAATTCTAAGCATCGGACCTGGAAAACTAACGATAACTTGGTTATGCCACGATCAATAAATTCCATGACTACGGAGATTGGAGAAAACCTCCTACTCTATTGGACAACCAAAGAGATATGAGGGCTGCACGTGCGACCTACTCTAGCATTGAAAACTCCTTCGAGTCATTTGAGATTGAGATTAGACTACATGATCTACAACAAAGAGAATTGAGTGTTACTCAATATTTCAATGTCAATACCCGAACTTGGAATTAACCAATGCAGGTATAGACTGTCGAACGAAGAAAATTAAATTATTATATATTAATTTTCTATAACTAACATTTGATAATTAAAAGAGCTACTATAGAAAAGATACTAAATTAAAGTAATTATAAGTTTATCTTAGGTCAGGTTGTATGCGTCTTCTATAAACACTTTCTCTTACATCGCTAATCTATTAATCAATTAACTAAATATAAAATGTTAGTTTCAAATAACAGTGAGCTAACTAAAATAAGTAAATACTCTGCTCCTAAGCTATAGTAACACAATAAAAAAATAATATACATGCTAGTTAAATTTTATGTAAATTAATTTAATATAATTCTAAACATTTACATGCCTTACTGTCCCATCTATACAGATAAATATCTTTTTGATTTGTATACAATCGTCAAAAGACAACGTCTAAAATTATGTTAATTAAGATATAAGTATCAATATTCATTTCTATTTACGTGCACGGATACCTTTAGTGTTCCCCCACTAGTATCATAAATGGGTTAACTTCATCATAACTAAGCATGCACATGCATGCAAGCAAAATAAAAAAGAATTNTGTCTTCTATAAACACTTTCTCTTACATCGCTAATCTTTTAATCAATTAACTAAATCTAAAATGTTAGTTTCAAATAACAGTGAGCTAACTAAAATAAGTAAATACTCTGCTCCTAAGCTATAGTAACACAATAAAAAAATAATATACATGCTAGTTAAATTTTATGTAAATTAATTTAATATAATTCTAAACATTTACATGCCTTACTGTCCCATATATACATATAAATATCTTTTTGATTTGTATACCATCGTCAAAAGACAACGTCTAAAATTATGTTAATTAAGATAAAAGTATCAATATTCATTTCTATTTACGTGCACAGATACCTTTAGTGTTCTCTCACTAGTATCATAAATGCGTTAACTTCATCATAACTAAGCATGCACATGCATGCAAGCAAAATAAAAAAGAATTCATTCTTATTTTCTTTTCATAACACATGATACATAATATAATATAATGAATTTTGTATTTGACATATACATACGAATATCGATGACATACAATTCAATATGATCAAATGAACTTAAAAAACAGATTTGATTTTAGTTTTATAGTATAAAATGTATCAAAACAATTAACAAAGTATATCAAGTTTACAAGAAATCAAATACTATAATAATTTAAAAGTACAAGTACTCAACTCAAAATCATATAACTTGCTTAAAATTTTCAAATCTGCTTAATCTTTGTCCCTAATTGTAGCTGCCTATGATATAATAAAAAATAAAATTTTAAGTATATAGTTAATTATGTTTAATTAATATTTTAATTAATTATGTTATTTTAATTGTTGATTAGAAAATTTTATTTTGAGTATTCACGTTACTTTAATTTGACCATCAAAACTATAACTTAATCAACATTTATAATTTATATTAAATTTATTCAATAGCCAATTAATGTCCACTCTAATTTAAATAAGTAATTGAAATATTTATTTTCATATTTCAAAAAAAAATTTCATACTATTATTATTATTATTATTATTATTATTATTATTATATTTATTGGTATTACATAGATACAAACCATATAACATTTTATTAAAATATAAAGCTTATAATTCTTACCTCACCCAAAAGCTTGGCTCGGTTTCCTTTATCCACACTGCTTGAATTTGTGCACGAGCTCTATCACCTCTTTCTTCTACTCGATTTCACAACCAAAACACCGTACCCCCAAATCAAAATACCGCAACTACTCTTCCTCAATATAAAGCTTGATTCATCTTCGATCTTGTACAAAGCCACACAACTCCTTAAATTTTCATAAAAGAGTTTAAATCTCATTCAACAAGATGAAAATTGGATACAATAAAACAAATGTCTGATATAAGATAACTAAACCAACTTCGGTTATCAACTGAGACAATTAACATAACAAAGATAACATTGCATTGAATCAAGGTAACAAAACAACAACACACATCCTTTGAAAAAGAAATACACTAGAATGACACTACTATAAGATGGGATAAAATATAACATTAATCAACTCTTAGTAGCATCAACAACAACAACAGGTTCTTCAGGATCTCTACCAGTAATGGAATAAGTTTGAGGTCAAACAGGTTGTCTTGATTGACCCTGTGTGGGAGTTGAAGTTGTAGACTATCATTCTCTACCCACCTGCAGCCTCTGTGAAAGAGCTCCGATAGATATCTGCTCTTCTATAATTAATCATAAATCTTGCTATGATACCACTTTTATTGGGACCCAACCCGGAGCATGAAATTAATCAAGACGGGTACAGAAGATTGAACAGTGGAAATTAAATTTTTCAATATCCAATTTTCATAACTAACATTTAGCAACTGAAAGAACCACTACAGACAAGAGATTCAATTAAATAAATTATAAATTTATCTTAAGTCAAGTTGTTCACGTCTTCTATATACATTCTCTTCTATTTCTTATTTTTTAATCAAATTATTAAACATGAAATAATTGTTGAAATATAATAATACGATAAAAAGAGAATAATATGTATGCTAGTTAAACTTTATGCAAATAAATCTAGAGCATTTAAAGGTTCATATTATTTAATATGACAATCAATTTAATTCTAAACATTTACTATGTCTTATTGTATCGTTTATATATCAATATATTTTTAATATGTCTACAACAGTCACAGGAGCATCATAAAAAATTGTGTCAATTAAACACATCAATATCAATACTCTTTTAAATTTATGTTCAAAAATACATTCAAGTTCCTCCTCTAGTACTATAAATAGGTAAACTCCATCATAGTCAAGCATGCATATGCAAACAAATAAAATAGTAAGTCTCATTCTTATTTTCTTTGCATAACATTCAATACATAATTAATATCTTAAATTTTGTAATTGATGGACATATTTAAATATTAGTGACATACAATTCAATATGGTCAAATGAACTTAAAAAATAGATAAATTATTTTTATTTTAGTATTGCAACATAAAATATATGTAAACAATTAATAAAGTATATCGAATTTAGAAGAAACCAAATACTACCATAATTTAAAATTATAGTACTCACCTCAAAATCGTATGACTTGTCTTAAATCTTCAAACATGCTTAATCATTATCTCCAATAATTAGTTGTCCATAATATAACAAAAAATAAAATTTTAACCATATCATTAATTATGTTTAATTAATTTTTTAATTAATTATATTATATTAATTGCTGATTAGAAACTTTTATTTCAAGTATCCATATTACTTTAAGTTGACAATCAAAACTATAACTTTATCAACATTTATGATTTATATTAAATTTTATTCAATATCTAAATAATGTTCACTCTAATTTAAATAAGTAATTATAAACTTTATTTTCATATATCAAATAAATTTTCATAATATTATTAACATGGAGTGGCCCGTGCAATTATGATCTTTAATCATGCACCTAAACATTTTTAGGGGAAACCATACTCACAACCACATATGTTATCAATAGAATGGCTAGTCGTGTCCTAAAATTTCAAATTCCTCATAATATTCTCATGGAATTTTATTCACATATCCGCTCTTTTTCCTCCCACTTATAGTTGAAAGTACTTGGTTGTTCCGCATTTATTCACATCCAACAATACCACCACACTAAACTTGACCCCAAATCTCTTAAATGCATCTTCCTCAGTTACTCCAACCAAATGGGTTACAAATGTTCTCTAATTACTAGGAAAATATTTAACTCTATGGATGTCACCTTCTTTGAAAAAAAATCTTTACTTTTCCAAACCTAAAATTCAGAAGAACTCAAGAAAATAGCAAATTTGAAACATCTCCAAGGCACTCAAATTGAATCAAATCAAGTCACTTAAAATACTGAACCAAATCCTCCTACTCAACCAACTCCACTTGAAAAACCAAACTCTATCAGTGAAACTGCCCCATTTATCTCTATTCCACCTCAGCTTGACACTAGTGATGAAGAACTTTGTGTTTATATCAGAAGAAAAAGGACTACTCAACATATAGAGGACACTACACATAACAAGAATTTTAAAAAATCTGAACTAAGTCCTACTACATCTGATAATCATAATAGTATGAATTCCCAATCTCTTGATCGAAGGAGCAACTGATCATCCAATCGAAAGATATGTAGCTTATGAAAAGTTGTTATCATCTTACAAGATTTTTGTGATAAATCTTGATGGTATGCAGGTTCCCAACTATATTCAAGATGCTCTAAAAGTTCCAGTAAGAAAACAAATAGTTAAGAAAGAAATTTTGGCTCTAGAAAATATTAACACATAGATATTTACAGAGTTATCTCATGAAAAAAATCATGTAGGTTTGACCGCGATAAAAAGTGTGGGTTGTTGGGGGATGAGTCGCATTTAAGAAGCTGTCGGTCATCGGAATCGAAATCTTGTCACCCGCTTCGGAAGAACGTTTTAATTTACATATAGATTTAAGTTTAAAATTAAATATGAAAATCAAACTGACCACATACTTTTCATAATTTAAATGAAAGAGCGTTTTACCTCAAACTCTGTATCTATCCCGAGGGATAAACACAAGACTTGAAGATGAGACTCGATCAAATAAACTAAGATATATATGACGTCAGTTTGGTCTGCGAAACCGTTTTATTTGCCGACAAATTCCCCTATTTAATATGAAAAATTAAATATAGTTTATTTTAAGCTGAATCGGAAAAGCTTCGTATAAGTGCAAACCCATATAGTTAATTACATCTTAAATAACCGAAATCAATTAAGAATACTCTTGATAAAAATCAGCAAAAATTATCTTCAAGGATTTCAAAAAGATAGAACTTTTCAACAAGATCGGACAAAGAGTTGTGAAAGAGGAATGACTCAAATTTGGAACATTTATTACAGAATCCAAAGGAAGAAAAACTAGGGGATGCCGCAGATCCAGAGGAGATCCTCAGTGACTTCCTAGTCTACCCTATGGTTTGACTTCAGTTTTGAGGAAAAATTATTCAAATGTTTCATCCTGTCAATTTTATTTAATTGGGGCTTGCATTCGTGTGAAATGATAACACAAATTGCCCGAAATATGTGAGAATTTAGATCGTAACGAACGACAACCTTAGAATCCTAAAACGAGTTAGGGCTCAGATCGTACAGCAGAGCTATACAAATGTCTAAAGAAAATGTTGAGGATTTATGTTGCGCTAGGCGAACAACCTCGAAATCCTATGGATTGTTGTTTTAATTTCTACGGAATGAATGGTTTAGCTGGGGAAGACATGTTCAGTTGTTGAAGATGGTCGTGCTGCTCACCGCGCTAGTTCCAAGCTCTTTGTCGTGACGAGTTTAAGTTTTCTAGGGTGTCAGGTTATAATATCAAATCCAGCGGCCCTATGATTGTAGTTTTTTAAATATTTTTATAAATAACATGTTGAAGTTGTACAGTGTATAGCATGACAGTAGAGAATGTAGCACAAGAAGCAATAGAGTATGCAGTAAAGAAAGCAGTACAAAATGCGGTGTAAAGGAAAAGTAAAAAGAATACAGCAGATAGGTGATTTGCAAAAAAGTAACATGCTGCAAACATAAAACAAACCTGTATACCTGAGAGGTCCGCTATTCCTTAGGAGTAATTGATGCAACAGGTAAAAGCAACGAAATTTGAGGAAACAGGTTGAAATGCTTTATATAAACGAAAACAAAAAAACGTCGTCCGCTCGAGAAAGATCGTCAAAAGACTCACGACAAGAGAAATGCGAGGAAATCGACGAATCGACAAATCGATCAAAATCATAGAAAACACGGGAAAATCCCGAAAAAAGTCCACGAGTGTTTTGTCCAAAAAAATCGATAATACATATAAAAAAATTCCGAAAAGGGGGGGACCGCAAGCACTCGGATCGGGGCTAGGCTCCACTATATAATAGTACTCGAGGGTTGTCGAAGGCTACTCGGTCACTGGATGTATAAAGTCTGTCACTCAACTAGAAGGGTGTCCTATCGAACTATTTGTTGAACTCATTTTTAGTGAGGTCTAGTCTTCCTCTTAGTGTTTAGGATTTAGCCTTGGGATCTCCCTTTGACTATCTTAGAATCATAGAAATGGGACGGACGCACGAGCGAGAGACGAAAACGGGAGAAGGGAAATGAAATTAGGGATTAGGTTTATATTTTTTATAATAAATAATAATAAAATATTATTTATTATTATAAATAATACTAAAATACATATCCTTCTCTAGGAATGTCGTCGTGACAAAACAAACGTCTCTCCTAGGCGAAATCGACGTTTCAGACGTATCGACGCAGTCCGTTTCGTCATCTAGAGTCTAGGCAACCTCGTCGTTGATCGGGTTAAAAATGCGTCGCGGTCCAAATCCTATCAAAATTTCAGCTCGAATTCGATTAAACAGGACGGTGAAGAGCGCAGCGGGGCCAAATCAACGAGTAGAGTCAATCCTAAGGCCGACAATCTTATAGGAATGCTCCCTGAATTCCTTCGGAGTAGTCTTACCTGCTAAGCAATAGCGGTCAAGACTACTACATGGAACGTCAAGTCGAGCGAACAAAAGTCCAGTATTGCTAACGGGGAGGGCTCCTTCACTAGTTTTCTAGGAGTAGTCCACAAAAAGGTCCTACGGCTAGATCCTAGGCTAATAAGGAGGGGAAAACTACACCTCGACTGAAAGCGAGGTCAACAAGGCTTTAAATGAATATTCAGGGTTAAATAAAAAGGAGATGACAGTGTAGAGATGTTCAAAGCTAGGTTGGTAGCCAAGAGTTTCACAGTCATATGGGATTGAATATCAGGTAACATTTATGCATGTTGCCAAGCTCAACTTTGTTCGAGTTCTCTCCGTGCAGTAAACAATGATTGGCCCTTTATATCAAGTGTATGTCAAAAATATCTTCTTGAATTAGGACATTGATAAAGAAGTCTATATGACTATACCTCAAGATTCAGAGAAAAAGTAGAACAACAAGTTGGTTTGACAGTTGAAGAAGTCTTTATATGGCTTGAAGCAATCTCCTCATATTTG
>JXCR01141643.1:356434-373938 GCA_002079205.1 Phalaenopsis hybrid cultivar
GAACAAAATTAAGAGCATTAGCAAACTAAAGCAAATTTTATAGACCAAATTAGATTAAGAAAAAAGTTACCAAAGAATAAAAAAATCTAAGTATTCATCAAGTAAAACATGATTTTCCAGAAATTAGGTACTCCCACTTATACCACAATGGAGGAATCATACATCTAACTTGCACTCACAAGATTGCATTAACTTTATTCAAATAAAGTTAATAATTAATATGTTCATATATTTATAGAGTCCTCATTCCGAGATTAGTAGATATAATTAATACAAGATCCACCCAATCAAATTCAAGATAAACCTCAAGTTCTCATTTAAACCTTATCCAAATATTAATAATAATAATGAAATCATAAGATAATTTTCCAATGAACAAATATTGACACCTTAACATGATAAATATTCTTGCCACGATACAAAATGCAATTAAGCTTCTCTCAACCAATCCAAATCTACGGGATTTCCACTACAGAAAAATCATAAAAAAAGGGAGTTGATACACCACCGAATCATATATTTAAAAAAATATGACCTGGCCATGAAAAAGATATGCAAAGGNAAAAATATATTAGCCACAATAAATTTCAGGTTCCAATCAGAGAGCCAAAAGACAGCAGGGATGGACATCAATAAAATCCATGCTTCCAGAAGNTTCTTCTATAATTAATCATAAATCCTGCTATGATACCACTTTTATTGGGACCCAACCCGGAGCATGAAATTAATCAAGACGGGTAAAGAAGATTGAACAGTGGAAATTAAATTTTTCAATATCCAATTTCCATAACTAACATTTAGCAACTGAAAGAACCACTACAAACAAGAGATTCAATTAATTAAATTATAAATTTATCTTAAGTCAAGTTGTTCACGTCTTCTATATATATTCTCTTCTATTGCTTATTTTTTAATCAAATTATTAAACATGAAATAATTGTTGAAATATAATAATACGATAAAAAGAGAATAATATGTATGCTAGTTAAACTTTATGCAAATAAATCTAGAGCATTTAAAGGTTCATATTATTTAATATGACAATCAATTTAATTCTAAACATTTACTATGTCTTATTGTATCATTTATATATCAATATATTTTTAATACGTCTACAACAGTCACAGGAGCATCATCTAAAATTGTGTCAATTAAACACATTATATCAATACTCTTTTAAATTTATGTTCAAAAATACATTCAAGTTCCTTCTCTAGTACTATAAATAGGTAAACTCCATCATAGTCAAGCATGCATATGCAAACAAACAAAATAGTAAGTCTCATTCTTATTTTCTTTGCATAACATTCAATACATAATTAATATCTTAAATTTTGTAATTGATGGACATATTTAAATATTAGTGACATACAATTCAATATGGTCAAATGAACTTAAAAAATAGATAAATTATTTTTATTTTAGTATTGCAACATAAAATATATGTAAACAATTAATAAAGTATATCGAATTTAGAAGAAACCAAATACTACCATAATTTAAAATTATAGTACTCACCTCAAAATCGTATGACTTGTCTTAAATCTTCAAACATGCTTAATCATTATCTCCAATAATTAGCTGTCCATAATATAACAAAAAATAAAATTTTAACCATATCATTAATTATGTTTAATTAATTTTTTAATTAATTATACTATATTAATTGCTGATTAGAAACTTTTATTTCAAGTATCCATATTACTTTAAGTTGACAATCAAAACTATAACTTTATCAACATTTATGATTTATATTAAATTTTATTCAATATCTAAATAATGTTCACTCTAATTTAAATAAGTAATTATAAACTTTATTTTCATATATCAAATAAATTTTTCATAATATTATTAACATGGAGTGGCCCGTGCAATTATGATCTTTAATCATGCACCTAAACATTTTTAGGGGAAACCATACTCACAACCACATATGTTATCAATAGAATGGCTAGTCGTGTCCTAAAATTTCAAATTCCTCATAATATTCTCATGGAATTTTATTCACATATCCGCTCTTTTTCCTCCCACTTATAGTTGAAAGTACTTGGTTGTTCCGCATTTATTCACATCCAACAATACCACCACACTAAACTTGACCCCAAATCTCTTAAATGCATCTTCCTCAGTTACTCCAACCAAATGGGTTACAAATGTTCTCTAATTACTAGGAAAATATTTAACTCTATGGATGTCACCTTCTTTGAAAAAAAATCTTTACTTTTCCAAACCTAAAATTCAGAAGAACTCAAGAAAATAGCAAATTTGAAACATCTCCAAGGCACTCAAATTGAATCAAATCAAGTCACTTAAAATACTGAACCAAATCCTCCTACTCAACCAACTCCACTTGAAAAACCAAACTCTATCAGTGAAACTGCCCCATTTATCTCTATTCCACCTCAGCTTGACACTAGTGATGAAGAACTTTGTGTTTATATCAGAAGAAAAAGGACTACTCAACATATAGAGGACACTACACATAACAAGAATTTTAAAAAATCTGAACTAAGTCCTACTACATCTGATAATCATAATAGTATGAATTCCCAATCTCTTGATCGAAGGAGCAACTGATCATCCAATCGAAAGATATGTAGCTTATGAAAAGTTGTTATCATCTTACAAGATTTTTGTGATAAATCTTGATGGTATGCAGGTTCCCAACTATATTCAAGATGCTCTAAAAGTTCCAGTAAGAAAACAAATAGTTAAGAAAGAAATTTTGGCTCTAGAAAATATTAAGACAGAGATATTTACAGAGTTATCTCATGAAAAAAATCATGTAGGTTTGACCGCGATAAAAAGTGTGGGTTGTTGGGGGAGGAGTCACATTTAAGAAGCTGTCGGTCATCGGAATCGAAATCCTGTCACCCGCTTCGGAAGAACATTTTAATTTACATATAGATTTAAGTTTAAAATCAAATATGAAAATCAAACTGACCACATATTTTTCATAGTTTAAATAAAAGAGCGTTTTACCTCAAACTCTGTATCTATCCCGAGAAATAAATACAAGACTTGAGGATGAGGCTCGATCAAATAAACTAAGATATTATGACGTCAGTTTGGTCTGCGAAACCGTTTTATTTGCCGACAAATTCCCCTATTTAATTGAAAAATTAAATAGAGTTTATTTTAAGCTGAATCGGAAAAGCTTCCTATAAGTGCAAACCCCTATAGTTAATTACATCTTAAATGACCGAAATCACTTAAAAATACTTTTGATAAAAATCAGGAAAAATTATCTTCAAGGACTTCAAAAAGATAGAACTTTTCAACAAGATTGGACAAAGAGTTGTGAAAGAGGAATGACTCAAATTTGGAACATTTATTATAGAATCCAAAGGAAGAAGAACTAGGGGATGTCGCAGATCCAGAGGAGATCCTCAGTGACTTCCTAGTCTACCCTATAGTTTGGCTTCAGTTTTGAGGAAAAATTATTCAAATGTTTCATCCTGCCAATTTTATTTAATTGGGGCTTGCATTCGTGTGAAACGATAACACAAATTGCCCGAAAGATGTGAGGATTTAGATTGTAACGAACGACAACCTTAAAATTCTAAAACGAGTTAGGGCTCAGATCATACAGCAGAGCTATACAAATGCCTAAAAAAAAGGTTGAGGATTTATGTTGCGCTAGGCGAACAACCTCGAAATCCTATGGATTGTTGTTTTAATTTCTAGGATAATGAATGGTTTAGCTGGAGAAGACATGTTCTGTTGTTGAAGATAGTCGTGCTGCTCACCGCGCTAGTTCCAAGCTCTTTCTCGTGACGAGTTTAAGTTTTCTAGGGTGTCAGGTTATAATATCAAATCCAGCGACCCTATGATTGTAGTTCTTTAAATATTTTATAAATAACATATTGAAGTTGTACAGTGTATAGCATGACAGTAGAGTATGTAGCACAAGAAGCAATAGAGTATGCAGTAAAGAAAGCAGTACAAAATGCGGTGTAAAGGAAAAGTAAAAAGAATACAGCAGATAGGTGATTTGCAAAAAAGTAACATGCTGCAAACATAAAACAAACCTGTATACCTGAGAGGTCCGCTATTCCTTAGGAGTAATTGATGCAACAGGTAAAAGCAACGAAATTTGAGAAAACAGGTTGAAATGCTTTATATAGAAATGTCGTCCGCTCGAGAAAGATCGTCAAAAGACTCACGACAAAAGAAATGCGAGGAAATTGACGAATCGACAAATTGATCAAAATCATAGAAAACACGGGAAAATCCCGAAAAAAGACCACGAGTGCTTTGTCCAAAAAAATCAATAATACATATAAAAAAATTCCGAAAATGGGGGGACCACAAGCACTCGGATTGGGGCTAGGCCCAACTATATAATAGTACTCGAGGGTCGTCGAAGGCTACTCGGTCACTGGATGTATAAAGTCTGTCACTCAACTAGAAGGGTGTCCTATCGAACTATTTGTTGAACTCATTTTTAGTGAGGTCTATTCTTCCTCTTAGGGTTTAGGATTTAGCCTTGGGATCTCCCTTTGACTATCTTAGAATCTTAGAAATGGGACCCGCCTCATTTTAGAAATTGAACCTACTTCTGTACTCTTTTTATGGTTTCGCGTGTGTGGTGTCGACTTCTAGCACTTAGAAGGGTGAAACCAACATGAGGAAATCCAAAAGGAATTTCTATAGGACCTTTTGAGCCTTAGGGTGGCCTTTTGCACAATTCGCACTCCCGCGCGCACAAACTTCGCAATTTAGAAAATCGACAGTTTCGATCGCCACAATTCACATCGCTTGTACTGTTACCTGTCGAAGACTCGAATATACTTTTTGAAACGATCGATCGCGGGTCAAAATTTTGTGAAATTTGAATTTTGACGCGTTTTTGGCCCGATTGTCGACGACGTCGTCCGAGCGACCCCGGATGACAAAACGGACTGCGCCGGCACGTCCGGAATGTCGATTTTGCCTAGGGAGGACACTCATTTTGTTACGGCGCCGCGCGTGAGTAAATCGCATATGAATTAGTATATATATATATATATATATATATATTAATTTATATAAACCAAATCTTTCATTTCCTCTTTAAGCCCTAAACCCCTAAACTCACGCACCCGAGCTCTGCCTCCCTTCCATCTCCCGTTCGCGTGCCTGGCCTTTCCCTTTCTCGGTCTCGAGCCAACCGAGCTCCTCCTCCTCCACGCGAGAGAAAGTTGACTTCTCATTCATCCTTGCCCGACATTTTCTGCCCGCGGCCCTCCTTCCCGAAGCCGTGCCAGTCTCTGGGAAGCTTGCTCTCTGGTACACTTGAATGACAAACTCTCTCTTCTTCCCGATATTTTTCTCGCTGCCACAGGCTCGCCACTTGGTCTTGGATATTTCGGTTGCTTCGCCTTCTGTGAGCAGGGAATGCGGGTTTTTTTTTTCTTTTTGGTCCAATTCGAGTACCGTGGGTGATGGGGTAATTTTCTTTCTCTTCTCCTCTCTTCTCTGCCTATAAACATAATTTCTTTTGAAGTTTTGGGGGTTGTTGGAAAAGTTTTCTAAGGAAGGCAGGAGTAGAGATTTTTGGCAGTGAAAGGAGTTTAAGAAGGAGATTTCTGTGAGAGCGTATCCTTGAGTTGGTTTCTTGTGTTGCAGTGCTCTACATTTACATTAAAGAGGTACCTCTTCTTCCCCCATTTTTTTTCGGTGCCTTGCTTCCTTTCGGTTTTCTCTCTGTCGAGCCTCCTCTTGCTCGGTTAAGTGGATAGTACAGCATGCTAGTTTAATCCACTTTCATGTATTTTGAGATGTTTACCTTAAGAGCATGTTTCAGGGGTTCGATTTGATTACTTGCTTAGAATGGTAGAAATATAGAATGACACAAGTGTTCTTCTTTTCTCTACCTTCTTGAGATGAAACAGAGGCATAGTTCTATTATTGTGAACAGGAAGCTTGAAACATGGTCTTGAAATAATTTTAGCTCCTCTTACAAGCATGTTAGGATATGTATTATGAAGTTTTTCATCTATTTTCATTTAATATGAGATATTGAAAATGTTATTTGGCCTTTCATGCATGTTAGGGGTTGCGGTTTTTGGCATCTCATGGCTTTCCCTTACTTGAAAGGCATGTTAGGAGGAAATTTATTTAATCTGGAAAGCTTTGTATCTTGTTTTGAGGGCTTGGTTTAGCTCCTCGTGAGGCATCTCCCCTGCTCAAAAATCTACTGGAATCGTAATATGCTTGGAATATTTAGACATGCAGGTTGTTCCTTGGCTTTGGATGGCTCGGTTTTACCTACAGGTGGCTGGAACTTTAATTTCTGTTAAAGCCCGAATTTATATCAATGCTTGAGTCCTGTTTTAGCCTTGTTGAGCTCTGTTTTGGCTTTTGGTTCTTATTGGGCTCGGTTTTGGCGGGGTTTGGAGTCTCGATTTTTTGGATTGAAATGGCTAGAGCTCTATCCTTTATGGAGGCCTGGATTTTAATACTGCTGGGTTTGGTTTTGGCCCCTGCTGGGCTCGGTTTTGGCCCCTACTGGGCTCGATTTTGGCATCCCACCGGTGTCTTGGCTCAAATATACGTGTGGTGGATGAATTTATGTTGATTCGGAAGAACTCTGTAGTTTTTCTTGTGTAAGACATGCGTTGGTTCTATATTTTGATGTCTCAGGGGTATGAAAATGTTTTCTACTATTTTGTTGCAACCCGAACTTGAACCTTAGCTGTGGTTCGGTCTTGGCTTGACTTGAGAGTTTAGTTTGCTTGTTTTAGCTCTTACTCGAGAGCCCATGATTGATTCCTTAAAACTTGCCTTTACTCTAGAGTTTTGGTAGCCTGCTTTGCTTGCCTTTGACCCTTACCCGAGAGCTTGTTGGGTGGCCTGTCTTGTGTATTTTTCTGCCCCTACCCGAAAAATGGCTTTGGTTATGATTTTTGTTGGCTCTAGTTGACAGCTCGGTTTGCTTTGCCTTACCCTTACCCGAGAGGTGGTTTGGAGGTGGTTTGCTAGCTTTGGTTCCTACCCGTGAGACCCATTGGAGTTTCTTGAGTTTAATTTACCCCCTCTTGTTGAGTTTGAACCATTTGAATGATTGTACATGGATCAAACTTGTTACTTTGAGAGATTGGTGATGTTTTATACTCTCATATGTATATCAAAACTCGTAGGGAATTGATTCGAGTTTGTCTTAGCCGTGAGCTTCTTTTGGTCATGGGTTTGTCATAGCCGCGAGCCTCACTTGTTGTTCCTTGGGTTGCCTTCGCCATGGGCCTTAGTAGCTATCCCTTGCTACCTTGGGCCGTGAGCCTTAGTGATTACCTCCCTTGTGGGTTGCTTTGGTCGAGAGCCCTAGCTGTTGTTTCGTCTATTCTATTGACCCCGGTCGTGAGCATTTATTTGGTTCTGCGAGAGTTCATGCTCGTTCGACGTATAAAGTTGGGGGAATATTGATTTCGGCATGAGTTTAGAAATATTAATGGTGGTTTCCCCGAGATCATTTTCTTTTAAAGATTGAGAAATTTTAAACCTCATTTTGGAAAAGCATTTAGTGGACTCGATTAATCCTACGTCTTTGGGGTTTGAAAATCAGCGCAAAGTGACCATTTATGTTTGTTAGGAAAGACCTTGGGCCCTACTTTTTCAGGTCTTTTCAATACGAGTTTTGAAAACTGATCCATTCTTCTTTTCGATGTTTTAGATGGATCGATGCCTCCTCTCTCTCACCCCATTTTTGTTCTTTTCTTTCCTTGCTTCTTGGTTCGTTCTTTTTTACGTTTATGTCCGATGCATAAGTGTCCACGTATAGCCTTTTGCTATACGTGAAACCATCAAGCACGGTTTTCGATGCTTATGTCCGATGCATAAGTGTCCACGTATAGTCTTTTGCTATACGTGAAACCATCAAGCAAGATCGCAAGTAGTCGTTTTGGGGCGTAAGGTGTTGATGATAAAGGCGAACCCGAAGATAGATCAGAGAGATGCCCTATCCTATAACATCAAGATCCAGACATTTGATTAACAATAGGATATGATATCCTTCACCGACATAAGTCTAGCGGGAGGTGGCTCGAACCTCCTCGGATGATAAAGGCGAACCCGAAAATAGAGCAGAAAGATATACTATCTTATAACATCAAGATCCAGACATTTGATGAACAATAGGACATGGTATCCTTCACCGACAAAAGTTTAGCGGGAGATGACTTGAACCTTCTCAGATGATTGACAGTCCCACGCCCGACAATATAATCGACTCGTGGACAACGAAGATTTCTAAAAAAAATAAGTTTTGATAAACCCTTTTCAAGCAAAAAAAAAACACACTTTTCTATGAAACAAAATTGATAACTCTTCTTTGCATGTTTAAAATTTGTATGCATGTTAAAAAACATAAAACATACTTTAAAACTGGTTGTCCACCTGATGAATATCTGTCTAGGCTGGGAAATAACCCTCTATGTGAGGTTCAAGACACACTTCTAGACGAGTGGCGGGTTCAATAGATTCGGGTGACCGAGTAGCCTTCGTGGACCCTCGAGAATAAATATATAGCTGAACCTAGTCCCATAGTAGTGCTTGCGGTCCCCCTCACCTTTTTTTTGTTTTGTTTTATCAAAGCTTTGGGACAGGGCACTCGTGTTACTTTTCCTTTCTTTCGGGATTTCTCCAGGATTTTTGAGGATTTTCTTTTACTTGAGTATCTTCTCGTTGATTTTCTCGAGTTTTCTGCTCTTCCTCGGATTTCCTGCACGACGTTTCTTCCAGATTTCGCTTTTGAGATGCATTCAGGCTTATTATACTTAAGAAACGGCGGATCTCACGGGCATACAGGTTTGCTTTACATTTTACAGTGTTTTATTTTCCTGTTGCTACTTGCTATTATTCTTCCTGTACAGCATGTTATATCATTTATGTTCCTACATGCTACTGCACTGTATAGCATGTTATATTATTCGGGTTTCTACTTGCTACTGTTCTTCCTGCATAGCACGTTATACTGTTCCTTTTACTACTTGTTAATGTTCTACATACATCTCCCGTTTGTTCCTGCATTACACATTTTATATTATATAGCTTTAAGCATGTTTCCTTTTTATATAGTATGTTTAGAGGACTATAACCATAGAGTCGTTTGATTTGACACCATAACTGGACACCCTAGAAAACTTAAACTCGTCACGTCGGGGAGCTAGGAGCTAGCGCGGTGGGCAGCACGACCATCTTCAACAGCAGAACATGTCTTCCCCAACAAAATCATTCCTTTCCTAGAAATTAAACAACAAGCCATAAGATTTCAAGGTTATTTGCCTAGCGCAACATAAATCATCACTTTATCTGTTAGGTCTTTGCACAGTCAGACTGTGCAATTTAAGCCCTAACTCGTTCTAGGTTCCAAGGTTGTCGTCCGATATGACGTAAACCCTCATATCTTCCAGACGATTTATGTGACCATGTCATGCAAATATAAGCCCTAATTAAATAAAATTGACAGGATGAAACACTTTAATAATTTCTTCTCGAAACTGAAGCCAAATCATAGGATAGACCGGGAAGTCACCAGAGTTCACCTCTGGATCTGTGGCCTCCCCTAGTTTCTCTTCATTTGGATTCCTCAACAATGTTCTAGACTCGAGCATTTCCCCTTTCACACCTCTTTGTCCGATTTCGTTTAAAAGTCCTATCCTTTTGACTTCTTTGAAGATAGTATTCTCTGATTTTTATCGAGAGTTTTCTTAAGTGACTTCGGTCATTTAAGATGTAATTAACTATAGTCTCTGATTTTTATCGAGAGTTTTTTTAGGTGACTTCGGTCATTTAAGATGTAATTAACTATAGGGGATTTGCCCTTATAGAGAAGCTTTTCCGAACCCAGCCTAAAATAAACTCTATTTAAATTTTCATATTAAATAGAGGAAAAGGTTTTCCGAACCCAGCTTAAAATAAACCCTATTTAATTATTTGTATTAAATAGGGGAACTTAAACCTAGCCTAAAATAAACCCTATTTAATTCTTTGTATTAAATAGGGGAACTTTTCGGCAAATAAAATGGTAAACCCAACCTAAAATAAATTCTATTTAATTCTTTGTATTAAATAGGGAACTTGTCAGCAAATAAAACGGTTTCGCAGACCAAACGGATGCCATATATTTCTTAATTTATTTGATCGAGTCTCATCCTCAAGTCTTGTGTTTATCTCTCGAGATAGATACAAGATTTGAGGTAGAGTGCTATTTCATTTAAACTGTGAAAAATATGAGGTCAGATTGATTTCATATTTTTCTTAAAACTTATATATATGTATGTAAATTAAACGTCCTTCCGAAGCGGGCGACGGGACTTCACTTCCAGCGGCCGACAGCTTCTTATGGGCAACCCCCCAACTTTGACCTTTCAACTTTACCCTCTTTTAGCGTCGATAACCTAACTCGGGAGGGCACTCCTCAGCCTAAACAGTTGATCAACAGGTGGACAACCGATGTTTAAAATGCATTTAAAATTTATATTTTCAACATGCACATAGGTTGCAAACATGCAAAAAGTGAGTTGTATCAATTTTATTTGTAGCGAAAAGTGTATTTTTGTTTTAGAAAAAGATGTATATGTTCTTATCAAATTTGAAAAGTAGTTGTCCACGAGTCGATCGTCCTGTCGGGCATAAGACTGTCAACAACCTAAGAAGGTTCGGGTCAACTCCCGCTAATCTTATGTCGGTGAATGATATTGTCATCTTACAGCTCACCGGGTTCATGAATCGGATCCCGATGTCGTAGGATGACATATCATTATGCTCTATCTCCAGTGTGTTTTTGTCATCACCGCCCCAAGCCCCAAAATAAAACCGACCTACTTGCAACCTTGCTTGATGGTTTCACGTATAACAAAAGGGAATACATGGACACTTATGTATCGGACATAAACATCAAAAATCGAACCAAAAAACAAGGAAAGAAAAGAACAAAAATGGGGTGAGAGAGAGAACGTACTGATCCATCTAAAACACCGAAAAGTAGAATAGATCAGTTCTCAAAACTCGTATCGAAAGGACTTGGGAAAGTAGGGCCCAGGGTCCTTTTCAAACATAGCGAACAAAAAAAAGTTCTTTTGGCGTTGGTTCTCCAAACCCCAAAGTATAGGCTCAACCCAACCGAAACGTCCTCTAAAAAAGGCAAAAGGCTTGAGGGACTCCCAAACTACAAACTAACATTAAGATTTCCCAACTCCAGATCAATCCATAGCTTCACACCTCGAATAAACACAAGGCTTTCCAATGAAACAAGACAGAACAGGGCCATAGGAAGCTCACGACCGAGGCGACTCAAATCAATTCCATAAAAGTTTTGATATACATAAGAGAGTACAAAACATCACCAATCTCTCAAAGTAACAAGTTTGATCCACCTACAATCATTCAAATGATTCAAGCCCAACAAGAGGGGCTAAATTAAATTCAACAAACTCCAATAAGTCCTACGGGTAGGAGCTAAGGTCAGTGAAAGCCAAAACCCACATCCGCCTCTCGGGCAGGGGCGAAACGAAACAAATAAGGGCTAGAGCAAAATTCCAACAGAGATTAAGAACCTAGCTTCCTCATAAATCAACTTCCAATCACACTAAGGCAAAAACCGGGCTCCCAATCTAAAGCTAAAGCCAACAAAAGCTCAAAACCCGAGCCACATAGGCAAAATCGAGGCTCGGCACAAAGGCAAAGCCAAACTAAGCTTCCAACTAAAAAAAAACAGGACCAGTAAAAGACCAAAACTGAGCCAATAAGTTGCAATTGAGACCTCCAATACTAAGACACAATAACAATTACAACAATATTCTCATGCCTTTAAGACGTCTAAAAATAGAACTATTGCATGCTTTGAGTGAAAGTGGATGAAAGCTTCATAATACATATACTAACATGCTCATGAGAGGGGCCAAATTATTTCAAGACCAACCTCTTAATTGCTTCCAATATAGATATGCCTCGGGAGATAGGAAACATGCCATGACTTCAGCACTCTAGATAAGCAAGGTAAAAAAAAGAGCTAATAGCATGCCACACTGCTTAACCAAGTCCAACTCCTAGAATATATGCATATTTTATCATCTTTCACATGCTTTAAGTGATAAACATTTCCAAATACAAGTATAATGACAACTAGCGTGCTAAATCATACCCTGGAATCATCATCAGAGGCTCGACAACGTTAAAACCGAGAGCCAGTAAAATACAGAAGTAGGAAGTGAGAAGTAAACACATCCATGAAGCTTTGCATCAAACAAATGTTACTTCCATATGATAGGCATATAGAGAATTAAATTAGAATGGATTTAAAAAATGAAGCAAAGGGTGATCTTTCTGTTCCAACATGCTAATAAATGCTCGGCTGAGAACAGGGACGAGCACAAACAAAGCGCAGGGGCTCGGTAAAAAGCAGCGCCGAGCACAGGCAACACACATGGGGAGAGAGAAGTACCTCCTTAAAGTAGAATCACAAAAAAAAAATTGCAGAAAAGTATTCCCTAGCCAACTCCTCTCTCCAACAACAAGGAGAGTTTAAAAAAAAAAAAAAAAACTTAAGAAAGTGAGTAGAAAAGAGTAATAGAGAAAGGTACTCCCCTGAAAATGATTTTCGGCCCCTTTAGAAGCTTCACTGAGGAACTCTCATATATGCTAAGGGCAGAGGAGACAAATTATTGAAAAAAATCTCACAGAGATCGAGCGCAGAGGCGTGCCATACCGTTTGTGGCTCGATGAGCCAGCAAATGATGAGGAGGAATGGGCGACTGCGAGAGGAGCGCGGGAACCTTAGCTCCAACGGCTCGAGTTCGTGGGGTCATGCGAGGGACCACAACAACCAGAGCAGAGATGCGAGAGGGACGGACGCACGAGCGAGAGACGGAAACGGGAGAAGGGAAATGAAATTAGGGATTAGGTTTATATTTTTTATAATAAATAATAATAAAATATTATTTATTATTATAAATAATACTAAAATACATATCCTTCTCTAGGAATGTCGTCGTGACAAAACAAACGTCTCTCCTAGGTGAAATCGACGTTTCGGACGTATCGACGCAGTCCGTTTCGTCATCTAGAGTCTAGGCAACCTCGTCGTCGATCGGGTTAAAAATGCGTCGCGGTCCAAATCCTATCAAAATTTCAGCTCGAATTCGATTAAACAGGACGGAGAAGAGCGCAGCGGGGCCAAATCAACGAGTAGAGTCAATTCTAAGGCCGACAATCTTATAGGAATGCTCCCTGAATTCCTTCGGAGTAGTCTTACCTGCTAAGCAATAGCGGTCAAGACTACTACATGGAACATCAAGTCGAGCGAACAAAAGTCCAGTATTGCTAACGGGGAGAGCTCCTTCACTAGTTTTCTAGGAGTAGTCGACAAAAAGGTCCTACGGCTAGATCCTAGGCTAATAAGGAGGGGAAAACTATACCTCGACTGAAAGCGAGGTCAACAAGGCTATAAATGAATATTCAGGGTTAAATACAAAGGAGATGACAGTGTAGAGATGTTCAAAGCTAGGTTGGTAGCCAAGAGTTTCACAGTCATATGGGATTGAATATCAGGTAACATTTATGCATGTTGCCAAGCTCAACTTTGTTCGAGTTCTCTCCGTGCAGTAAACAATGATTGGCCCTTTATATCAAGTGTATGTCAAAAATATCTTCTTGAATTAGGAAATTGATAAAGAAGTCTATATGACTATACCTCAAGATTCAGAGAAAAAGTAGAACAACAAGTTGGTTTGACAGTTGAAGAAGTCTTTATATGGCTTGAAGCAATCTCCTCATATTTGATTTCACTGATTTGGTAAGACTCTGATTACAAATAGATATTAGTGTTAAGTTGATCATGCAATGCTTGCTAAATCTAACGCTAGAGGCAAAATTGCTATTCTCGTAGTATATGTAGATGATATTATCTTAACAAATGATGAGTCAAAGAAAATTATCAGACTAAAAACGAAACTTGCAATAGAATTTGAGATCAAGGAACTCGTGAATTTACGACATTTTCTGGGAATGGAGGTAGCTCGGTCTAAAGAGGTAATTGTCATATCCTAAAGTATATTTTAGACCAATTAAGTGAAACTGACATACTTGGGTGTAAACCTAAGTGAAAGAAAGTTATCTGGTTGACAAAAGAAGATATCAAAGATGTGTGGACAAACTACTTTGCTTATCACACATAAGATCTACTATTGCATACTCTGTCAGTATAGTAAGCTAACACAAGAATAATCCAAATAAGAATCATTATGAAGTAGTGAATAAGATACTAAGGTACTTGAAGATGATCCCTAGATATGGTTTGCTCTTCAAAATATTAAGAAATAGCGAGATTGAGATATACACAATTGCTAATTGGGCAGGAGAGATAACAGATAGAAAATCAACTAATACGTATTGTTTATATGTTTGGGGCAATCTAGTCACACGGAGAAGTAAAAAAACAAGTTGTTGTCTCTTGGAGTAACAAAATTTGAATATCATGCTCTATTACTATGATTATGTGAGAGAATGTGGATTCAAAGACTATCCAAGTGGCTTAAGGTTGAGATAAAAGACAAAATTAAGATGTTCAGTGATAGCTAAGCAGCTATTAGCATAACAAAAAATTATGTGTATCATGACAAAACAAGACACACTGAGATTAACTGACACTTTATCTCAGAAAATGTTAATAATGTAATTGTTCTGCTAACCTATGTTCCTAAATAGCTTCAAACTACCGATATTCTCATCAAAACACTACCAAGGGTCAATCATAATGAATTGAAGTCCATGTTTGGTTTGTACAATATCCGTATTAAGAAGGAATTTAATTTATTTCTTCAAAATATATTTCACTAATTGTATTTCCTTTATTGGATATTTTCTTTTTTTCCTTATTTTGGAAGGATTTCTATTTGGTTTCTTTTCATTATTATATATATATAGCAAAGAGTAATGCATGAAGTGAGCTCAATAAAATTCTTTTCACAAGTTTTACAGCATTTTTAATGAAGAAATGTATTTAGAAGAGTAAAATAAGCAGAATTATGAAGTTCCCCAAGGATGGATTGATGTGGGACAATTCGAGGATAAAATTTTTGGATCAACTTAGAATGTATAACAAACATAAATCACACAAGGGGCTTTTGATTAACAGATAAGAACACTGAAGAAGCCAAGAAATTGCACTTTTGAATTACAAACAAAAAAACCCAAATGTTAATGTAAGGATCAAATAAATCTAAAGAAATTGACAAAAAAATTCAAACCATGCAAAATCAACAAGCAATTGAAATTTAATCACCACAATCAAATTGCTAGTTGTGCTAAATTTGAACAAAATTAAGAGCATTAGCAAACTAAAGCAAATTTTATAGACCAAATTAGATTAAGAAAAAAGTTACCAAAGAATAAAAAAATCTAAGTATTCATCAAGTAAAACATGATTTTCCAGAAATTAGGTACTCCCACTTATACCACAATGGAGGAATCATACATCTAACTTGCACTCACAAGATTGCATTAACTTTATTCAAATAAAGTTAATAATTAATATGTTCATATATTTATAGAGTCCTCATTCCGAGATTAGTAGATATAATTAATACAAGATCCACCCAATCAAATTCAAGATAAACCTCAAGTTCTCATTTAAACCTTATCCAAATATTAATAATAATAATGAAATCATAAGATAATTTTCCAATGAACAAATATTGACACCTTAACATGATAAATATTCTTGCCACGATACAAAATGCAATTAAGCTTCTCTCAACCAATCCAAATCTACGGGATTTCCACAACAGAAAAATCATAAAAAAAGGGAGTTGATACACCACCGAATCATATATTTAAAAAAATATGACCTGGCCATGAAAAAGATATGCAAAGGTAAAACTATATATCCAAATCAGTGTTGATTGAAATGTAGAGAGTTATGAAAACGAAGTCACAGGAAAAAGTACTGGCACATAAGCTTACAAATTCCTTTGTCCCATGAAGGTCTATTTAGAGGTAAATTTTATGCCAGGTTAGTTAATAAAAATGTATACAAGCAATAATAGGATCTCCATATGATATTTCTTGATTTTAAAACCATATATGACTCAATACCATAAGAATTGATCGGATTTCGTACATGCATATATGATTTCAAACTAAATATAAATATTACCGAAATCCTAAACCCTAAATAAGCAAATTGAGGATAGGTTAGGTGAGCTAAAGGTAAATGTTGAACTCAATATATGATTCACAATTCAATATTAGAGTGTGACAAGAGCCAGATCAGTCAAAATAATCTGCAATCACGTCTACATCATTGGGAGTGATTATGGCTTAATATATCACAATCCGTATTGAGGCTCTCCTAAATCTATCAAATCATGAGAAATGCAAATAAAATTGTGGCATATCTCCCTCATCTTCAATTAGAATCAACGCAATGACCTTTTCAATAGATTGGGTATAACTCCTGCATTTTTAATTGGAATTAAATTATCTTTAACTTCTTAGATTCAAATCTCAATCTTCTGAAATTTTTGTGAACACCACTTTGATTAATTCCAATCTTATGTGTTGCAAATCACTCATAAACTGAAAGCTATAGAAAATCTTTTCATAAATTTTGCATATATCCCGCATTGTTTATCAAAATCCCATGATTTTTAATTGAGAAATTTGTGACATAATTTTCTACAACTTTCTTTGATGGATTATAATCCCGTGATGCAACTCATGCCTAAACAATTTATGCTTAAAATTTTTTAAGAATACCTCCAGAAATATTTTCGATAATTTGCATTTACTCCCTAATATATTATCAGAATAACATGATTTTCCATTAAAGAATTTGAAACTCGATCCTCTTAATATTCATGTTTAATGCTTGTGTCAATTTCAAACTTCATAAGGACCGGATTTCGTACAAGCTAAGAGATCCAATTTTATTTAATTTTTCTCAATAATTTGTGCATCTTTTCCACATCATTCATTAGAATCACATTTTTTTTATGGGTGGATTCAAATCCCTATAGCCTTAATATTCATCATTCTGGTTGATTCAAACTTTATAATGTGCACATTACGCATAAATTCAGAGCATAGAAAAAAATATATTAGCCACAAGAAATTTCAGGTTCCAATCAGAGAGCCAAAAGACAGCAGGGATGGACATCAATAAAATCCATGCTTCCAGAAGACCTTAAAGTGGAAAAAAAAGTATACCTTCTTTCAGCATTCTTTTACTTAGTCTGCCACGTCTTGCTGAGCCTTCTAAATCAGCCGAATCATAAGCCTCACAATTTGAGTCAATTTCTGTCCAGTCTGGGGGAGAGTACCACCTTATGAAGTCTTCTAAAGCACAACCAGGATTTGCAGCCTGCTAAGAGGTACATGTTATTTAATATGTAAGAGACAATACCGGGATGATCTGATTAAAATTTGCAAGACACTAGAAAAATAACAATGCAAAGATTTTATGATTGTCTTTTGCACATATAAGACTTGCCTTGAAAGCTTGCATGTCGGAGAGCAGCTGAGAA
>JXCR01141645.1:2216-31623 GCA_002079205.1 Phalaenopsis hybrid cultivar
GTCCAACCTTTCTCCTTGCCTCCGGCACTAAAAGTGGATGCCTCGAATATGCTAGAGAAAGGATGAATGTCACAGGCCACTGCTTGAGACCCCAACATGTAGACCCGACCTTTCTTCTTGCTTCCGACTACCTCGCTCCACAGCTTGTACTCAGATGGATCACGAACTAGGATCATAATACTGCACCACTACTGGTTTTGGCTCTCCTTCAATTTTTGGAAGTGCTCAATCAATAAATTGATTTAGGAAAGTTAGACGCTAAATTAACTTCTATATCTAACTTAGTTATATAAAAATTACTATTGTTAATTACTTAGGCCGCCTAAGATATGTTGTCGATCCGGGTCTAGTCAGACTATCGCTTATGGGTGTGCACATATAACTCAATAGTAGTGGGCCTTCATCCGAACTCTAAAGACTATCATTGCAACAAAATAGTTGGCCTATATATTTAAGGTACAAAAATATTTAAAGCAAAAATTAATTCTTACCAGCCTCCTCTTATACTACATATGTGAGAGCGCCCTATTAGTATGCTTGGAGGCCTCCATACCTCCATAATGTGAGCATCGATTCTACTTGGCCCACTCGCTCTTTTTATGATACTATGAGGAATGTCAGGCCTTGAGTAGTGAACCAAACACCTCCTTACCAAACCATAAGGGGCACTGACACATCTTATATACTTCATCGAACAAGTCTCGAACATAGTCACACCTCCTGTGCTCAAAATTACTCCGAATGTGGACCTCTTGCTCAAGGCCCCAAGAGAAATACTTCTGCAAAATAATTAAAAAAAAAAGATTGATAAACATCTATAAATAACTCAATCTTACTGTGTTCGGCACATACGTTTCCTAAACTCTTAAAATCACATATCATGAGTGGCCATCGTGATCTCCTTGCATGATAGGTACGAAGAGTTTTGCTTACTCATAATAATATCCCAAATGATATGAGTGGCTTGTGTGGGGGGGCGGATAAAATCTGAAAAAATAACAGATGATTAGTTTTTTACTAAATTAAAAAATATAAAGAACTAATAAAAAAGTTATGTCTCCCCATAGGCTGCTACAACACCTGTCTGATTGCTCTTGCTTGGTAAGAGCTGCATGTCTGTACACTAAAGCAAACGACATTGCCATCTCAACTGGTGGCGATGTTGGTGTGGCATGACTAGGGGTGTCCATTCTTGTGGCAAAGCTAGTAGCATCGGGGTGAAAGTTTGGTGGGACTAGTGCAGCACAACAGCAGCCGTGGAGAGCAAAAGAGTAGTGCTTAGCCCATAAGTCTCTCAACTGCCTCAGCTGACGACCACCTTCTTCTATCGATATTGTCCTATGCCATGCACCGTAAGAGGGAGATAGTCTCTCCCCTCACGATTAGCCATCTACAACAAGAAAAGATAAATTAATTAGTCTACATAATTTTAAATACAAAACTAGTGAAACGAAAAACACAAATTTGTGCTATAAATAAAAGACAAAAATGAAAAACTCTATCTATTACAACTGAAACTAAAAATAATATTTTTTTGTAGCAAATAAAAGTGTAAAATGTAGAGTGCAAAATACATACTACTGAAAGTGAAAACAAAAAACTATGCTATCAATAAGTGATGAAAATATAAAGTGCAATCTGCAAACTACTGAATCTAAAAGTCATAACTACACAGTTAATAAAACACAAAAAATTAATCTACAAACTATTGAAACTGAAAGCTCAAAACTACACAATCAACGAAGGAAAAAATATAATATCTAATCTACAATATTGATAGTGACCAAGTCATCTTAGTCAGCCTCATTTGATTAGTGAATTGAGGATGTAGTTTAAATTTTTTTCATCCAAATCATCACGAGAATCATACTCATCTTTGAGATTAATTTCTTCATATTTTCCACTAGCATCCATAAAACTTAGTTCTTCATGAATATGATCGGTAGAATGCATAAATTTGTTATTTATGTTTTTTGATAAGCATGATTAATAGTATTATGAATATCGATAGTCGCCTAGTTTTACTCGTGATGACAACTGCTCATTCAACTTTATCTCCTGCTCTGTGAGGATATCGAAGATAGTATGCCTAACTCGCTTCAATGGTTACAATGAAAGAATCAAATTTAGCAAATTTTCAATTCAATTTCATTTCTATCATATTATATGGTTTGTTTACCCATGTTCCATGATTAGGAATATGATCAAATAAATCACAATTAAATAGGATAACACTTTTTCCAATGGACCCAGGATAAACTAATTTAATAACTTCTTTGAGAATCTCATAGAAATTTATTTCATCATCTGATTTATTATTTATTTTAACACAAATGCCAGATTAACAAGCCTTATTTTTCTTTCTGACCAGAATCTTGCATGAAATATGTAGCCATTCATATTATAAATTTGTCAAATTTTTACGCTGCGCCCGAGTTCACAAGAAAAATCAATCTAACCTCAAATTGTTACTCTATTGTTTCAATCAAGATTCTATTAAACCCTGTGAAAGTGGACATTGAGCCAAATTTAGTATTTCACAAAATATTCGAGCTTCATGTTTTGGTGGTTCTTCCTCCACTTGACTCGAATAATGTGGTTTTGTCCCACTGAAGACCATTTCTTCAAATTTACTTGAGTTATATTTCGATGAAGGATCATATTTTATTAAAAGATCAAAGTTGAATATTGTAGGTCAACCTCACTATATGAAGTTCAAATCCAGTAATCAAGTTAAAATTTTCAATGATAAAAATCATATCTGACATTATCAGACATTATTTGTGCTTGATTTCTATGTTCCAAACACACACTAAAGCGAGGCCATACTTACAATCGTGTGGTGCCTTGGTGCCACTTGTTTGCACCAGACTTTTAAGTTCTTTAATTGGATGTTGACCTCATTTTTAGTTGAGGTCTACTTTCCTCTATAATAGCTTAGAGTCTAGCCATAGGACATTCTTGTTGACTATTCCTAGAGGACTAGTAAAGGAACCCTCACCATTAGAAACTCTAAACTCTTTTTTGCTCAATTTGAAGTTCCACATAATGGTCATAACCTCTAATATTTAGTAGGTGGGGCCAGTATAGGGGAGCTCAAGGGGAGTGGCCATGGTCAGTTTCACACACACACATACATTTGATACCACCCACTTACACTCACAAACTCAGGCTTTAGTCAAATATGCTTAGTTGGTCCTTTAACTTTTTGGGAAACTCATGTAGATGGTCCCTTAGGCCACTAGCCCTAGGCTAGGGTTTAGCTGAAACCAGTACATGAAAGACCAAAAGTAGAGAATTCTTTAAGTGCATGGCTCAAGTAGGTTGGTTGTGTGGTTGGTAACCCCAATCTTACTAAAAAATCCAATTTAACCTTTTACCCTCAAAACTTTTCCCAACTTACTACACTAACCTTGAAACCCAATTTTGACCAAAATTCTAAAAATTACCCAAAATACGCAACTTAGTCCAAAAATAATTTCAAACCATTTGAAACCACCCAAATTGCCTAAAACACCCTAAAATTTTAAAAATTGCCAAAATTTCGTTGTTTTTGCCAAAATTACAAAAATACCCCTGGTGACCCAAACTATCCCGAAACTTTCAAAATCAGTTCAAATGTCCCCAAAACAAATTTGGACCACTTCATTGAGCCAAATTTGACCAATTTTGACCAAAAGTCCCAAATTTCCCTTAAAGGTTGAATAATCCCAATTCACCTCAAAAGTCCACCAATTTGATCTCAATTTTCCCTAATTTCAATTCTAAACTCAAATTCATCATGCCTAAAATTTATTGAAACCAAATCAAAGTTAAATTGGAACAAATTTCAAACTTAAATTCTATGCCCAATTCAAAATCCCCAATTTGACCCTAAGACAAAATTTCATCAAATTGAACCCCCAAACCTATTCAATTGCCCAAATTTAGATTCTTAAAATCTTTACATCACTTGCCCACATCACATTGAACCTTTAATTGGCCTTGGTCAAGCCCTAATCTCACTCAAATTTTACTTGGGCCAAAACCTCCAATTTTGCCCCAAACTCCAAATTCCACCAAATCGAACTTCATAACCCAAAAATTTCTACTCAATTGGTATCCAAAACTCTTCATGGTAATCCCTTGGACCAATTTGAGCCATCAATTGGGTCTAACCAAAGCACTAGCACAATCCAACCTAAGGCTAACCCAAATGCACCAGACATGAGCCAAAATCCATCAAAGATTCCAAATCAACTTAAAATCACTCAATTCTTTTTTTCTAAACTCTTTGTGACAATCATCTACATCATTTTGATCAATCAATTGAGCTCAATGCCTTGACTAGCTTGACTCAAACCCAACTTGAAGCCAAAATACCCAAAATTGAACCCATGCACTAAAGTTAACCAAAGCAAATCAAATTGATCAAGCCAAAGCTAACATAACCACCCTTTGGATCCTAATGACTAGGTTAAACCCACATATCCCACCCTATATGAGCTATGGACCAATGCTCTTATAATATAAGGGATTTGCTACCATATTTGTCTTAAAGCAAAGATACACTTGCCGTCAGCCTTAACCATTAAGGGTTAATCATCATTAACCCTCTCTTAGCTCCCCTGACTACTTTTGCCGCCACCCCTAGCCCTGCCGGCAAGCCTAGTGGCCAGAAAACCCCAAACTCAGAGAGCCCTCTCACCCAAATGTACTCAAATTCACCCATCCAAGCTTTCTCATCCCAATTGGTCTTTGGCATTCTTCAACCCTCCACATAAGCTACAATGTGCACTTTAATTGAAGCCTTGAGATCCACCCATTCCATGGCTATTTAAACTCTCTCTTATACGACAAAAAAAGAGAGCTAATCAATTTCCTTGGGGAGTGATACACCAAAAATATATGCATTTTTAGACTCATATTTTATACTTATTTTTGGTGATATTGATCTTAATGAAAGGTATTTTGATGTTTTCTTGCAGGTTATTGATTTTTAGGGCTTAAAGCAAAAAGGAAGCAACAGGTTGTTGATTTTTAGGATTTAAAGCAAGAAGGAAGAAAAAAAGATAGAATTTGGAGTCAAAATGACATTTTTGAAGAAGTACTCAACGTCGACCACGACAAGGGTAGTGATGACCACGCAAAATAATAGAACACCTAAAATTTTTACTCAGTGTCGACGGCGCCAAAGGCGGTTCAGCCCTTGTTTCTAGAAAGTTTGATGTATTTGGACAATTTTTGAAGAGATTTTGGAGACACCTCTTGGAGAACCGACCTTGGGCTTTATTTGGGGTAAAAATTCATCAAGAAAGTGACTCCTTTTCACTCCAAGACATTCCTCCATGCTCCATTTTCGCCATTCTTCATAATCCATCTTCATTCCACCACCATATTGGAGTTCATTAGTGATTTTCCTCTTATAGTTTAGAGTTTCTGTGTTGAGATTTAGTGTGAAACTTTATGTAAGAGTGTTGGAGAAGGAGAAAAGTGAGAGATATCTTCTTTCTGTATTTCTAAGAAAAGGCTACGAGGGATTTGCTTTGAGAAAGAATTTTAGATAAGTTTTGTTTGTTTATTAGTGTTTTATGAACTTTATTTTATATATAAAAATTTAGGTTTTATTGTGTCTTTCTTATGAAGTATGAGTAGTTCACTCTATTTCTTTCCCTACTTTTAGATATGGTGAAATGATGAGATAATATGATGTGCCAATATTAAAATATAAAATAAATTGTGATAATTTTTTAACTTCAAACTTAATTTACATTTCAATTTGGCCAATTGAATTGTTAAAATATGTTGTGAAATATATGATCCAAGAAAAGGAGTATGAGTTCTACAACAAAGTGAGGATCATATTTGATTTCATGGAGGAGAAATTTGTTCATGAAATTAAGTGCAAATAATTAAGGAAATATTCTTTTTTGGGTGTAGAATTGGAGAATATTTAGGGTGATAGACTAAAATCTCCAATCCGGTCTTAATGTTTGAAAACTAAAACGAGAGTTAGCCTTCAGGTGAAGAGAAGTGGGAGCTCTGGGGTGGGAGCCGGTATCCTCCTAGCCTAGCCATAAATTGAGGGACTAAACCTAGGATTAGCCAATGATTTTCTATGCACTGTATCAAGTTATAAAATTATAATTGCTCTATTTGGCACAATACATATTATAAACATTTATCTCATCTCATTTCACCAGAACCTCATTGTAGCGAGAATGATGCTTTTTCACGTAAGAAATCTTCATTACGTAAAAATAGTTAGTAGATTATTATTTATTTTTTAAACTTTGCATTTATGTTTTGCTAATAGTTAAGTACTTTAGTTTTGATAACATCTCAACATTCAAAATTAGCGACAGTGATTTTGTTTGACTTTCTATAAGTTTCCTAGTAAAACTTATATTTGCCAATTTACACATTCCCTCTGGGATCGATATTTGGGGCTTAAATAGAAAGTCTTTTACTACTTGATAACGATATGTATACTTGTGTATAATCCCATTATTAATTGCCTATAGTTATATATTTTTGCACAACTTAATTTTCATATAAGGATCAAGTTTTTGACGTTGTAGTGGTGTCAACTTCATAAGTACTTACATATAAAAAATCGGGATCAAGTTCTTGGCACCATTGTGTGGGGAAGGTAACGGTTAAATTTAGGTAAATTAAATAGTTTTGATAAATTAAGAAAGTTAGAGATAATATATACATTTTAATAATATAAAAAAATAAAAAAATATATATAAAAATAAAAAATCCATAAAAAAGAATTTTACTTTGCTTACTTTATTTGTTTATGTGAAATATTGGATCTAAAGGCTTAGTACCTTACGATTCAGAGTTAGAACGTACTATTAGAAAATTTTGAAAATAATAAACAGAAATTAAAAATTTAAAAGAAATGGTAAATAACTTAAAAAATCCAATAAATGAGAATCGACAAAGACTTTTAAAAGATTATGCGAATCCGACAACAAATGAACTTCACTTGATTATTAAAAATCCTTATGTTGCTGCTAATTTATTTAAGCTTAAACCTGTTATTATCCAAATGGTACAAAATAATCAATTTGGAGGATCACCTACTAAAGATCCTAAGTTACAACTTGCTAGTTTTCTTGAGATTTGTGCTACATTTAATTATGACGGAGTGTCTAATGATGTTGTTAGGCTTAGACTTTTTCCTTTTTCATTAAGGGATAATCCAATGCTTGGTTAAATTCATAGCACTTGGGACTATTAGAACTTGGGGAGAACTATCACAAAAATTCTTGGCAAATATTTTCCACCCTCGAAAATTGCTAAGCTTAGAATGATATTACATCTTTTTATCAGTTTGAAGGGGAATCGATATATGAAGCCAAGGAAAGATTTAAAAATCTTCTTAGAAAATGTCTACACCATGCTTTGTCATATTAGTTAATAATTCAAACCTTTTACAATGGATTAGTAGGATCACTAAGATCTATTATAGATGTTGGCTTGGGTGGATCATTCATGTCAAAACCTTTTGTTGAAGCATATTCTTTAATTGAAGAAATGACTACTAATAATTTTCAATGGCCCTCTGAAAGGGTAAATCTAAGAGAGTAGCCAATATTCATGATTCTGATGCAATGTCTATTTTGACATCTTAAATTGCTACTATTTCAAAAAAGTTTGATAAAATAGAAGTGAACTATTCTCAAATACCCCCTCAATTGGAAAAAATTACTATGATAGATTATTGATACTCAACCATCTTATGAAACTTTAAACGCTATAAATAATCGAAATAATAATCCCTATTCTAACTATTTTAACCCTGGATGGAAAAATCACCCTATTTTTAGCTGAAATAATTAGAACAATTCGGTGAATCCATCCGAAAATCTGAACTATCAAGGAAATCCTAATTTTGACCTTATTGTTCTCCTAGATTTAACTCGAATCCTAGCCCACAAGTTAAGGAAAAGAAGTTGATGATGGAAGAAGTGATGTTGAATATGAAAAATCAAATACAAAATCAATGGGGTACTATTAGAAATATTAAAAATCAATTAGGGCATATTGCTACTGCACTTAGTAACAGACCTTCTGGAATTCTTCTGAGTACTGTGGAAGTTAATCCAAAAGATCAAAATAAAGAGAAAATTAAAGTTATTCAATTACGAAGTAGAAAAGAAGTTGAATAAGGATCCAAAGAGAAACTGAAGTTGACGAAGAGAATGAAGAAATGGAAAATGATCAATATGAAAATGAACAAACACAGGTTCTATTAGAAAAACCATTACCTCCGTTTCCTCAAAAACTGAAGCAGAAAAATAAAGATAAATAATTTACAAAATTTTTGAAAATCTTTAAGAAATTAACGATAAATATTCCTGTTGTTGAAGCTTTGGAACAAATGCCAAGTTATGTGAAATTTATGAAGGATGTACTAAAAAGGAAAATGAAGTTTACAGATCATGAGACCATTACACTCCGTGAAGAGTGTAGTGCTATTATTCAGAAGAAGCTTTCTGAAAAAATTAAAAGATCCTAGTAGTTTTACTATACCTTGTGCAATTGGTGAAAAGTTTTATGGAAAAGCTATATGTGATTTAAGAGTGAGTATCAATCTTATGCCCTTATCAATCTTTAAATGTTTAGATTTGGGCAAAATTTTCCCTACTTCTGTAACTCTTCAATTATCTGATTGATTAATAACTTATCCAAAAGGAGTTATAGAGGATGTACTAGTAAAAGTGAATAAATTTATTTTCCCTGTAGACTTTATAGTATTGGATATGGAGGAATATAAAGAGATTTCTATTATTTTAGGGAGACCATTTCTTGCAATAGGAAGAGAAGAGCTGTAACAGATGTGCAAAAAGGAGAATTAATAATGAGGGTTAATGATCAAGAAGTAAAATTAATATAGGAAATGCTATGAAATACCCTGCAATAGAAAAAGATAATGAATGTTTCAGGAAGGAAGTAGCTGATTATTTGAGTAATGAATAGCTTAAAAATGGGTGTGAAGATAAATTAAAGTAAGGAGAAATTTTTGAGAATGAAGATGAAATAAAAGGAGAAGATTTGGATTATGTTCAGGGAAAATTTGAAACGTTAGACTTGTTGGAAAACGATAGTAAAAATCTTATTCCTTTAAGTATTAAACCACCCGAACTTGAATTAAAGATAATACCTGCCCATTTAAAGTATGTATTTTTAGAAGAGTCATGTGCATTGCCTATTATTGTATCTTTTGAGTTAGCTGAAATTCAAGAACAAAATTTGATAGAAATGTTGAACAAGTATAAAAAGGCTTTTGGATGGACTTTAACAGATATTAAAGGAATCTGTCCTTCAATTTGTATGCACAAAATTTTATTAGATGAACAATATGAACCTAAAGCTGACCCTTTGAGAAGATTAAACCCAATAATAAAAGAAGTTATTTAAAAAGAGATTTTAAAATGGTTAGATGCTGAAATTATATATCCTATTTCAGATAGTTCTTGGGTAAGCCCAATTCACTGTGTTCCGAAGAAAGGAGTGACTGTTGAAGAAAATGGAAAAAATGAATTAATATCAATAAGACAAGTTACTGGTTGGGAAATTTGTATTGATTATATAAAATTAAATGTGACCACCAGAAAAGATCACTTTCCTTTACCCTTTCTAGACCAAATGTTGGATAGATTGGTTGGGAATAAATATTATAACTTTTTAGATGGATATACCGGTTATCATCAAATTCTAATTGCTCTAGAGGATCAAGAGAAAACAATATTTAAAAGCCCATTTGGAACAGTTGCTTTTCACAGAATGTCTTTTGGATTATGCAGTGCACCTGCAACATTTCAAAGATGCATCATGTCAATTTTTAGCAATTTTATAGAACATGGAATGGAAGTGTTTATGGATGATTTTTTCTATATTTGGGACTTCGTTTGAGTTATGTCTTAATAATTTAGAAAATTTTCTGAAAGTAGGTGAAAAAGTCAACCTAGTATTAAATTGGGAAAAATGTCAATTTATGATTGTAGGAGGTATTGTGCTTGGGCATAAAATTTTTGAAAAAGGTATGGAGGTAGATCCTATAAAAGTCCAAGTTATAAAAAATTTACCACAACCTACTAATGTAAAAGGGGTGAGAAATTTTCTTGGACATGCTAGTTTTTAAAGGCACTACATAAAAAAAAATTTAAAATAACTAAGCCGCTATGCCAACTTTTAGAAAAAGATAAGAAATTTGATTTTGATGAGGAATGACATAAAAGCATTTGAATTATTAAAGAATAAATTAGTCACTACACCTATAATATTACCACCTGACTGACAAAAATCATTTGAAACAATGTGTGATGCCAGTGATTATGGTATTGGGGCTATATTAGGACAAATGCACGACAAAGTTTTTAAAGTTATATATTATACTAGTAAGACTCTAAATGATGCTCAAATTAATTATACTACTACTGAAAGAGATTTATTAACTATTGTTTATGCCTTTGATAAAGTTAGACCTTTTTTAATTTGAACTAAATGTATAGTGCATACAGATCATTTTGCTATTAAATACTTAATGCAAATGATTGATGTTAAACCAAGATTAATTAGATGGATACTTCTATTGCAAGAGTTTGATTTTACTATGATTTATAGAAAGAGAAATGATAATCAAATAGCTGACCATTTGTCTAGCATAAAAATAGAAATATTAACTAATTTTGCAAATGAAATTTTAGAAAATTTCTCTGATGAAAAACTCTATAGTATTGATGAAATGGATGTATCATGGTATGCTAATATAGTGAATTATATTGTAAGTGATATTTTATCACCTGATATGAAAAATCCACAATTAAAGAAATTTATATATGATTCAAAAAACTTTTTTTGGGATGACCCATATTTATATAAATAATGTAAAAATCTAATTATTAGAAGATGTGTACCTTATGAAGAAACTCAACAGATAATTGAAAGATGTCATGATTCTGAATTTGGAGGATATTTTGGAACAAATATAACTGCATATAAGATTTTGCAAGCTGGATTTTATTGGCCTACTATTTTTAAAGATGTTAATGAATATATTAAAACATGCGATCAATGTAGGAGAGTAGGAAATATTTCTAGAAGAAACAAAATTCCTCTAAATTACACATTGGAAGTTGAAATTGCAAGTAGGAAATATTTCTAGAAGAAATGAAATAGCTCTAAATTAATCATTAGCAGTTGAAATTTTCAATATATGACAACGAGTAGAAAATATTTCTAGAAGAAATGAAATGCCTCTAAATTACACATTGGAAGTTGAAATTTTTTATGTGTGGGAATTAGGTTTTATGGGACCATTTATGCCTTCATTTGAAAACTTATATATATTACTTGTTGTTGATTATAACAAATGGATTGAAGCTATTGCTGTACCCAGATGTGATGCTCGGAGTATTTTTAAATTTTTATTTAAAAATATTTTTACAAGATATGGAATGCTGCGTGTAATTATTACTGATGAAGGATCTCATTTTAGGAATAAGAGAATCAAAAAATTAATTAAGAAATATGATATTATGCATAGATTCTCTACTTCTTATCATCCTCAGGCTAGCAGTCTAGCAGAGATATCAAATCGTGAAATTAAACGTAATTTAGAAAAGTTGTAAATCCTTATAAGTTGGATTGATCTGCTAGACTAGATACTACATTATGGGCATATAGAAGTGCTTATAAGACTCCTATAGGAATGTCCCCATACAAACTGATATTTGGAAAAACATGCCACTTATCAGTAGAATTAGAGCATAAAACATTTTGGGCTATTAAGGAATTTAATTTTAATCTAATAGATACTGGTGAAAAAATATTATTGCAACTCAATGACCTTGAGGAAATAAGAAATGAAGCATATCATAATGCAAAAATTTATAATGAAAAAATGAAAATATGGCATGATCAAAAGATTATTCAGAGAAAATTTGAACCTGGACAAGAAGTTCTATTATATAATACAAGATTGAGATTGTTTCCAGGAAAACTGAAATACAGATGGTTAGGACCATTTAAGTCGATTAAAGTCTATCATTATAGAACCGTTGTTATTAAAGATCCTAACACTGGGAAGGTATTTAAAGTTAATGGGCACTTCTGAAACATTATTTTGAAGGGCACATACCTCAATTTAAAGAAGTTTTAATATTAAGTCAACCCAACTAAACAAATAGTGTGTCAGGCTGACGATGTTAAACCAAGCCTTTTGTGGGAGGCAGCCCATACATATATGTCTATGTATTACTATTTTATTTGATAAGTGTCTTATATATTAGTAGATAATAATCATACACAATTGAATTTATTATAAATTAAGTCAAATATCGATATTGAAGATAAAGTTGGAATTAAATTGAATGAAAAATGAAAGTCGCAAAATTTTGGCCACTAGTGCCGACAGTGCCCAAGAAAATGAACCTCAGTGCCAACAGTGCCAATCGGGAGCGCCAATGTCACCAAGAGCAGTTTAGAGTTTGGCGGGATTTCACTCTATAATAACCGTCAGGAGATGTTTTTCAAGTCCTAAAAACTTCCTAGGATGCCTAAGAACTTCCAATTTTCTGATTCCATGGCTTCCAATTCCATAAATACTTCAAGGTATGGAGTTTTCAATAGAAGAAAATTTATTAGTTTTGACGAGCAGAGGTTATACGATAAAGTTATTATGCAGAAGAGATTGATCAAGAAAAAAAGATTTATTAATCATGGACTGATAAATCCAAGTGCTCCAGTTGACAAGATCATTTTACAAAGGCGATGGGAAGTTATGTGTTACACTACCGTTGCGGTTGTTATGCCTGTAGTGAAGGAGTTCTACGGTAATCTACATGGAATTACCCAAAGAGTTTTCTTCGTATGAGGTAAGGCTGTACCATTTACTCCTGTGAGGATTAATAAATTGTATATGATAGAAAATGTTCCAATGTGTCATTATACAAATTTTATTCCTACGCGAGATTTGATGCAAGATGTTTATAATTTTTTGACGGATGAAATTGATATGTGGGAAGTACAAGATAAAGGATATATTATTTTTCTTGCTTCATCACTTAATCCAATTTCGAAGCAGTGGCATTTCTTTATTTGTGCAAAACTACTCCCTACTATGAAGATTAGTAGAGTCACCTAGGAAAGTGCTATTTTAAACTACTGTATTCTAATGGAAAAACATATTGATATAGGATCAATCATACTTAAATATGTTATGGGTATCTTTATGAATGGGCCAATTTATGGACTTGGGCATCCTTCTACAATTTTTCTGATTTGTAGTCAATCCCAAGTGCCATATGAAAGTTGGATCAAAGTCTTACTACCATAAGAGCCCATGATCCCTATTGATGATCAGTATGTTGGTAAAGAAAATGATGCACTAAATGCTATTATGGATCATTCTTCACATGCTTCAACTCCATTAATACCACCAAAAGTAGAAAGTTTGCTTGCTTTGGAGAAAAAATGAAGAAAATTGAAAGGGAACTTCAGAGTATTATGAATGCAATAGGAGATCTTAAGTACCTTTTTGATCACCTTGATTGGAGAATGAAAGAAAATTTTGATCATACTGGAACTTTTGAAGGAGGATTAGTTCAGATGTTTAAAGAAGATGGGTGGATCAAAGAAAATTTGACAGATCAATTCCTGTATCGATCCTTCTATAACCTATATGTTCATTACCAATCCATGGGAGACATCAAAGGAGGTGAAAGCACTGAAGATGAAGCAGAATGACTGAAGACTTTGGATTCTCTACTTGCTTAGGAATATTTATGTATTTGATGTAATTGTGTGGATTAGATTTTATTTGGTTTGTTTTATTTTTGCTTTAGAATTCTGAACTTTGATTATGTATATAGTTTTGTGTCAGCGTTTAGTGTTGTGGCTTGATTTTGATGCTGATTAGTTTGCTTAATAGGTGTGAATGTGTAATTTGTGAAATGTGTTTGCAAAAAGTGTATTTTCATATATAAAATTTAGTTTGTTGTTGTTTGTGAAAATGATTGTTTGTGAATGTTTATTTGTGAATTATTCTTAGATAAAAACTTTTGTTTAAAAATACTAAAAAAAAAATTTGGAGTAAATTAAAAGGAAATTAAAATTTTGAAAAAACTAAAATAGTAAATTTTGGGCCTTCAGCGCCGACGACGCTGACATGGGCACTGACAGTGCCTTCGACCGGAGAGCAGTAATAACCCCTTTAATTCATGATTTTCACCACAAAACCGCCATTTTTACCCCTAAATTCACCTTTAACCTTTGGTTTTTACACTTAGGGCTTGATTTTGGGCATATTTGAGGCGATTTAAAGGCAAAGGAACTTCGGAGTTCATTTTCTATAGGTAAGAGCTACACTTTAAAGTAAAAAAATTTTATTTTCACCAAAGATTTTTCTCACATTGCCTAGATCTGAAAGTTTGTTTTTTGGAGAGATTTTGAGAAAATGCTGTGATGAAAAACTTTTACTTAGTGGTTTTAAGTTTAAAGTGCTTTACATTTTGATTTTTGGAACATTGGAATTTATTCAGATTTGTACCAATTTTTTTCAGATTTCCTATGATACCTAGATCGAGCAAAAGAAAAATAGAATATGACAAGAAAAAGTTTGTTAGCTTTAAAGCTTGTGCTCGATTTCATAGTCTTCGAGAAAATAAGAAAGTGATTCCAGATCGAGTTTTCAAAAATTTGTGAGGAGAAGTTGAACAATTGATTATCGCTTGGCAGTGGGAAAACTTCTACTATTTTACTGCCAATGCGATAACTGGGATAGTTATGGAGTTTTATGCCAACTTTCTGGAAGCTTCTGATGATTTTATTTTTGTTCAAGGAAAAAGGGTGGAGTTTACTCCAAGAAAAATAAATGAGGTTTATCAATTAAAAGATGATTGTAGATGTTAGTATCATTCATTCTCTGCTACAAATGAGGCCTTAGATGAGGTTATTTCTTCTCTGACTGGTGAGAAAGAGGCTTGGAAAGTAAAGAATGGAGTTAAAGTTAACTTTCCCCTTCCTATATTAATCGTAGTATCTAAGGTCTGACATTATTTTATTTCTGGGAGGATGATTCCAACAAACCATCATAGTGAAGTTGCCAAGGATAGAGCAATCTTGAACTGTTGTATTCAACAAATGTAGGCTCTATCATTTATATGAACACTTGATTTATTTCTCTCGGAGAGACCACTGATGGATTGGCACACCCTGCTCTCATTTATACACTTTGTGAGCATGCAGGAGTTCATTTCAGACCTGATGAGGAGAGGATTGAGCCTCAGAGACCAATTAGGCCTTCAAACATTAAGACTTATGAGTCCCATGTTGATTGGAGTTCTGAAAGTAAGGCCAGGGATATTCCTTCTACTTCTAGGACCCCTACTTTTAGCGAGCCTACTTCAAATGACCCCAATAACAGGAGTTATTGGACCAAATGATGATTCACCAAGGAGATATTTTGAGGATGGATCATAAGATGCAGAACATGAAGGCTAAAATGCTCATACATATGATCTGATTCGCTAGAAGTTTGAATATGATGTTGATTATAATGATGCTTTAGTGAAATACCCAAGGGTGATCATACAGTTCAGTTCCCTATTCACTCTGTTTATACTCCATATCAGCAATAGAAGTTAGATGTTGATGATGAAGAAGATGATGACTGGTGATCTTTTTTTTTTGTTTCTTTATTTATGCTATACTTTGTGATTGTATTGTTTGTTTTGAGATATTATTGAGACTCTGTTGTTATGTTGTAATGTATAAAACTGTTTTCATTTTTAGAATTTAGTTTAGTTCTGTTGTTAGTTTCAACACTTTGTTATATGTATTGTAATTAACTCTTTCTCAGCAAATTTTATATATATTATGTGCAATTTAATGTTTTAAGGCTTGTAGTTTTTAACATTAGCACCTACAATATTTCAGAATTTATTTGTAAAAATCATAATCTTCAATAGGTATGAATTTTCTTTATGTATTTAATGCTTTCTTTCACCCTTTTATTCTAAAGTTCTTCATGTAACTCTTTTAAAAAAATTAAAGTTTGGGGGGGGGGAGGAGAAAAATTATTTTTAAAAAGAAAAGAAAGAACTTAATTTTTTTTATCCTCACTTAACTANTAACTATATTTTCATAATTTTTAAATTTAACATGACCTTTGGTATTAGGGGTTAAATTTTGATAACTATATTTATGTTTATAAATATATAGTAAATTTAAGTAAAACAATTTTTAATAATAAAGGTTAAGTCTAGAGACTAAACACTATGTTTTTCTATTTTTTGTAAAGGAATTTATATTTTTGAAGTATTAAAAATCTTAAAGTTCATGTAAAAAGAAAAGAATTAAGCTTTATGTAATTTTTAAGTTAATAAAAATTTGCTAAGTGAAGAAATGTAAAAAGTTTCTAACTTTAAGAAGAGGATAGTGAAGTTCATAATCATTAAAGGCTATCCAGATATAATAATCCTCACATACGTAAAAAAAATAATAATAATAAGAAAGAAAAGAAAAAGAGGATTATTAATGATCTTGAAAAGTAAAAAAAAAAGGAGAGATGTGGGGAGAAGCTTGAGGAGATGCCTAATTAAAAATTGGCTTCACTTGAATCAACTTAAGGAAAAAGTGTTGGACACATTTTCTAAACTTTTTATTTGAGAATTAGCTTAATGATTAGTAAAGTTTTATGAAGTTCTTTTTCATATGAATTTTTTAAATGACTTTAATATGACAAATTGCAATTTTTCCTAAAAGAAATAGAAGATCAGAAATCTTAGACTTAATTACTGAATATCTTAGCACATTTAGTATTACCTGGAGTTTTTTTGAATTTTTCTTAAGTTATACTATTATGTTTAGAGAACTTAAATATGGAAGTCTAGAAGTTAAATTTTTTACCATAAGTCATATTTTTATGTAGTAGAGGAGAACTTGAGGAAAAGTTACATGTGAGTTTGGTGGATTTTGATACACCAAAAATATATGCATTTTTAGACCATATTTTATATTTATTTTTGGTGATTTTGCACCTTAATGGAAGGTATTTTGATGTTTTCTTGCAGGTTGTAGATTTTTAGGACTTAAAGCAAAAATGAAGCAAAAAGGATGGAATTTGGAGTCAAAATGACATTTTTGAAGTAGTACTCAACGTCGACCGTGCCAAGGGTAGCGTCGAAGGCGTAGAACAACAGAACAACTGAAATTTTTACTCAACGCCGATGGCGCCAGAACTAGCGTTGACGGTGCCAAAGGTAGTTCAACCCCCATTTCTAGAAGGTTCGATGTATTAGGATAATTTTTTAAGAGATTTTGGAGGCGCCTCTTGGAGAACCGGTCTTGGGCTTTATATGGGGCCAAAATTCATCAGGAAAGTGACTCATTTTCACTTCAAGACATTCCTCCACGCTCTATTTTTGCCATTCTTCATAATCCATCTTCATTCCACCAACATATTGGAGTCCATTAATGATTTTTCTTTTATAGTTTAGAGTTTGTGTGATGAGAATTAGTGTGAAACTTTCTGTAATAGTGTTGGAGAAGGAGAAAAGTGAGAGATATCTTCTTTCTGCATTTCTAAGAAAAGGCTACAAGGGATTATCCTTAAGAAAGAGTTTCAGATAAATTTTATTTGTTTATTAGTATTTAATGAACTTTCTTTTATATAATAAATTTGTGTTTTGTTGTGTATTTCTCATGAAGTATCAATACTTCACTTTATCTTTCTCCCTACTCTAAAATATGGTGAAATGAAGAGATGATGTGATGTGTCAATATTAAAATATAAAATAAGTTGTGTTTATTATTCAACTCTGAACTTAATTTACATTTTGATTTGGTCATTTGAATTGTTAAAATATGTTGTGAAACATATGATCTGTGAAATAGAGTATGATTCTGCAATAGAGTGAGGGTCACATTTGATTTCATGGAGGAGAAATTCGTTCATAAAATTAAGTGTAAATAACTTGGGAAATATTCTTTGTTGGGTGTAGAATTGGAGAATCTTTAGTGTGACAGAATAAAATCTCCAATTCGGTCTTAGTATTTAAAAACTAAAGCGAGAATTAGTCTTCAGGTGAAGGGAAGTGGGAGCTTTGGAGTGGGAGCCGGTATCCCCTTAGCCTAGCTACTGATTTAGGGACTATACCTAGGATTTTCCAATGATTTTCTATGCACTATATCAGGGTAGAGAATTATAATTTCTCCTATTTGGTACAATAAATATTATAAAGATTTATCTCATCTCATTTCACCAAATCCTCATTGTAGTGGGAAGGATGGTTTTTCACATAAGAAATCTTCATTACATAAACATAGTTAGTAGATTAGTATTTATTTTTAAGACTTTGTATTTCTATTTTGCTAATAGTTGGGTACTTTAGTTTTGATAACATCTCAACATTTGAAATTAGTGACAGTGATTTCGTTTGATTCTATATAAATTTCATAGTAAAAATTATATTTGCCAATTTACACATTCCCTGTGAGATCGATATTTGGGGCTTAAATAGAAAGTCTTTTATTACTTGATAACGATACGTATACTTGCGTAGAATTCATTATTAATTGCCTATAGATATATATATTTTACACAACTTACTTTTCTTACAAGGATCAATTTTTTGGCTCTGTATTGGTGTCAACTTCATAAATCCTTACATTTAAAAAATTGGGATCAGGGAGACTATATCAAATTGTTTCCAGAGACTCTTCAAGAAATTCTAAGCTCAAGCTCACCATTTTCCTCCTCTGAATTCCCTTGTGGGACCTCAATTTTGAGTTTAAAATCCAAGGTATTTTCTGTCATTCTACAAAACCCCATCTCCAAGTAAACCTTCCAAATGCTTCCTCAGACCAAAAGATGAAGTTCCCCATCAAAATCCCCCTCTGTTGAGCTCAGTAACCCACTTATAGACCGAGGTTGTTCCACCTTTTTCATTGAACTCCTACATAGACCCTATTTCAGCTCAAACTGACATTTAGAAGTGGTTCGCTAGCTCACAAGGAAGCTTTCACAAGCACCCAATCAAGGCCTCGTCTCTTGAGCTAAGGTATGGGCCATTAACCATAATTTTAAGCTAGTTTTGACCAATTATGAAGAGAAGTTTAATTTCATAGCATTTTAATCGTATATATGTGTTCATCTTGAGTAAATGACGGTGTACAAGAAAACCGCACTTGATTTTGTTGAGTATCGAGCGAGATATTAGGTCTAAAAGTTGGACGACTTATGGGTTTGGTTAATCGGGGATGATGACGGAGGGCCGCCTGATCAATTGTGTATCAGATGGATGGACCTATTGGTGCAGGATGAACTCTTGGTGCGTGAATAGCGAGTTGTCTCTACTAGCGGCGCCCAATCAAAAGAAGTCGCGAGCGCGGGTCGGGGCTGCCTAGGTTGACGTGGATAAGTAGGAAAATGTGTTTTAAAATGATTTTATTTAATTCTAGAACTTCAAAAATTAATATATTTGCATACAAAAATAAAAAAAATAAAAAAAAAATACCCATTTGCTCAGGGAACAGAGGAGAATAATGTGGATTAAACATAAAATTTATTTGATGAGTCAATATTTTTTTAATTAATTAAATAACCTCTGAGGTTATTTAAATTTAATTGATTAAATACTATCCACCATAGCTTGAAACTTTAGGGGTTCATTTCTGATGATAAAGAGAACGTTCTTTAATTTTTCTAAGGTCAGAGACAATTTCTATGCATATAACCCTAATTTTCAAGCTTAGATGGATATTTTGAAATGAAATAATTATATAAATTAAAATACTAATTGGAAAATTATGGGATGAGTTTTTGTAGGTTTCCTATGGTAAGAGAAGTTTAGGAAAAATATTAGAATTGTTTGGATAATTTTGTATAATTGTATAGCTAGCTAAATGCCTAAAAATTTTGTTAATTTATTTAAATAAAATTTTATTAAAAATTAATAAAATCATTTCCACATTGTCTAGAAAAATCATGTTGACTCACTCTAAAAATTTAAAATTTATTTGATTAACTTTAAGTACCAAAGTTAATTTTCTAATAAAAATTATATTTTTGTACAAAAATAATTATTTTAATTTAAATATACTTAGGAAAGTAATAAAAAGTGATTTTCTGAGTTACTTTTGATCATGGGAACTTAGGAAAACTAAAAATTATTTTTGAGAAAATACTTCATTTCTAAGCTATATTTTGAATTAAAATTAATTAAAAACAACTATAAATTTCAAAAGTACAAAAATTGTTTAAAATGTTCCTAATTACTTCCTGTTCACTTTGGACTCATTATAATATTTTTTCCTAATTTTTCTAAGTTNCGGGCACTTAGGAAAACTAAAAGTTATTTTTGAGAAAATACTTCATTTCTAAGATATATTTTGAATTAAAATTAATTAAAAACAACTATAAATTTCAAAAGTACAAAAATTTTTTAAAATGTTCCTAATTACTTCCTGTTCACTTTGGACTCATTATAATATTTTTTCCTAATTTTTCTAAGTTAAAAATAAATTTTTAAAGGCTAAAGATGTATTTTCCCTAATTTTCTCATTAAAATAATTATAATAAATAAATTATAAATCATAAAATATGAAGTTCGCTTCTGTGATTTTATAGAACTTAGAGAGAATTAATAATAAAAATGTAAAAAGTAATTTTTGAAATTAAAAAATATTTTTCATTCAATTAAATCCATAAAACCTAAAAATAATTATAATAAATAATTACATAATTTGAATAATCATGGAATTTTTTCAAAGTGTTTCTCTGACCTACGTGAACCTCTAATAATTCTATCATGACTAAGAAAATTTTATTTTGGTTAATTAAATAAAATAATAGTGAAAATTCCTATTTTTGAATTAAAATAATATTATGAATTGAATAAAAATCTGGAAGACCACATCCTCTCCTCTGTCTTTTTAATTAACTCATGATTGAGTCTCCATGGAAATTTCAATGTCACTTGAGTTTCATTTGATAAGTTATAGGNACTAATTTTCTCATTAAAATAATTATAATAAATAAATTGTAAATCATAAAATATGAATTTTTCTTCTGTGATTTCATTGAACTTAGAGAGAATTAATAATAAAAATATAAAAAGTAATTTGTGAAATTAAAAAATATTTTTCATTCAATTAAATCCATAAAACCTAAAAATAATTATAATAAATAATTACATAATTTGAATAATCATGGAATTTTTTCAAAGTGTTTCTCTGACCTAGGTGAACCTCTAATAATTCTATCATGACTAAGAAAATTTTATTTTGGGTAGTTAAATAAAATAATAGTGAAAATTTCTATTTTTGAATTAAAATAATATTATGAATTGATGAAAAATCTGGAAGACCACATCCTTTCCTCTGGCTTTTTAATTAACTCATGATTGAGTCTCCATGGAAATTTCAATCACTTGAGTTTCATTTGATAAGTTATAGGATAGATAGGATAGAGAACCCTAAAGGCAAAATTTTAATTTTGGATTTTTAATGCCTTAATTTAATTTTAGGATTAATCAAAAGGGGTAAATGGGTTATATTGATTATAATAAAATCTCTTGGGTGTTTGAATTATGAAGGGCTAAGAGGTAGAAACCAATTTTCCATCCCTTTCATGATAAGGGTAAAATTGTAATTTTGGTAAATTTCATGATTTGGAAGATAATTCAATTAAGATGATCCTAAGGTATTGGGCTTAAGTTATAAAAATAATAATTCACTCATTTAAAGCCCGCTAATTGATGATTGGATGCTAAGTCTGATGTTATTGAGAATTAGAGCTTTATTTTATTTAATATTTAATTATTAAAAAAATTTACTTTAAAAAAATAAAAAAAATATATTAAACTCAAGAGGGCTTAATAGTGAATTAGGTTTGATATGTAAGAATTTTCTTAATTGGGATTATAAAAGATGAACTTAGTTAATTGATAAACACTTTCAAACACTTTAGGCCCTACTTTAATTTTGGGCATTAAAATCTTTAGTGACTTTAGACTTTCCTATTGAGGTATCCATTCATATAACTATCAAATGAATTGTTAAGTGACTGTCTACCTTCCTTGGGATAATTAAAATATCAAGGTTCACTGAGAAATAGGATAATTTAATTTTAAGATGATTAATGGAACAATATAATAAGTTCAAAAAATGAACTCTAAATATTTAAAGGGATTTTAAAAGTTGTTCATGGACGTGTCCCGAACTTGTTAAGATCTCTTGGATATTTTGAAGGACGATTGAACTTATTATATTTTCTAGGAAATCATCACTAAGTTCTTTCGGGACTCGTCGAGTCATGACTTGGGGTTTGTTAGATAAACCTTCAACTACTCGGGTTTTTTCCTATTTTATTTAATTTCTTGCAAATATATATAAATGTTGCAAAATATACTCCTTCAGTGAAATGTCAAAAAAATGAGAGGTACGCATTTACAGTTATTTATTATTGGTGCGAAATATTATAACTGCTTGGTTGTGCACTTTACTTTGCTTGTAGAAATCAAAAACATTTTCAAAAACTAATCAACATCTTCAAAAATCTAAAACAAAATTTTTCAAAGGTAACCATAAATCTTTTGAAATATCACTAAATTTAAAACATTCATTTGAATTTACGGGAGTCCCTCAAATAAGATAACTCACGGTTGCTAATGAGGTCTCCCCAGTTTAAATAAGTGTAACAACTTATTTAAGCTAAGTAAATTCAAAAGAAAATAGTAATGCCGGAATGAGGGAACCATTGGATCCTAACCATTATCACTCTAATCAACTTTAACCCGCTTGTATAACCTTAAAGAATCTGGTAAAACCTTTTGGACCATAGATTTTAGGACTGCTACTTAGCCGAGGAGCTTGGAGCTAGCTTTGTGGGCAGCTTTCCACGACAACAATTTACAACAACATGAGGATCTACAACAATAATATCTTTCCTTAGAATTAAACAACAATCCATAGGATTTCAAGGTTGTCCACCTAGTATGACATAACTCCTCAATTTATCTTTAGTTCTTTGCATAATTATGTTGTACAATTTAAGTCCTAACTCATTTTAGGATTCCAAGGTTGTCGCTCATTACAAACTAAATACTCACATCTTTCAGGTGGTTTGTGTGAACATCTCACACAAATGTAAGCTCTAACCAATAAAATTGATAGGATGAAACATTTAATAATTTTCCCCTAAAATTTAAGCCAAACCATAGGCTAGCTTGGGAGGTCACCGAGGTTCTCCTTAGAATCCATGACATCCCCTTGTTTTTTCTTTTTGGATTCCATAATAAATGTTCCAATTTTGAGTATGTCCCATTTCACATTTTTTTGTCCGATCTTTGAAAAGTTGTATCCTTTCAAATTCTTGGAGACAATATTTTCTGATCTAATTTGGGAGTTTTCTTAACTGACTTTGGTCATTTAAGATGTAATTGACTATAGGGGCTTGACTCCATAGAGAGCTTTAGAAACCAAGTAATATAAACCCTATCTAATACTTTATATTAGATAGGGGAACTTGTTGATCAACATAAAAATAATTTTTTGCATACTTAAATGGATTTCATAAATTATTTACTTTATTTAATCGAGCACCACCAACAAGTAGTGTACCTATTCTTCAAGGAAGATATATTGCTTGTAGTGTTGTGCTCAATAATTTATAATATTACATATATGAGATCGGTTTGGTCTTGTATTTTTCAAAAATTAAAATATTACTTTCCTAAATTATATATACAAATTAAATTAAATATCTTTTAAAACCGAGCATCAAAATATCCATTCCAGCGACCGACATTCTCCAAATTTTAATGGACGACAACTTCTGGCGACTCCACTGGGGAATAGTTTCTGTCTCCATTGTAATCAGGGAGTCTTCTCTTCATACATCGGTAATGTGTTCATGTCCCTTATGAACCAAATTACCCTTCTTCCATTGACATGCTTCACCCATTACTTCTCTGGGTAAGTACGGTCAACTCATTCGGACTACAATACCGTTTATTCAATCACCTTTGAAAAGAGAGGTTTAGGAGTTCATTAGGACTTTTATTTTTGTGTGGGGTCAGACCCCCGATAAGTGTGTTGGTGAACTAGTTTAACCTCGGTGATTTGCGTTGTGAAGATGGTCCCGCACTGGGTCCTAAACTTTACTTTTCTCCTCGTATCTTTTTGGCTTTGGTTTGCTGCTTCACAAATTAAATCAAATCATTGCATTTATTTTCTTTTTAAGCTTTACCATTTGATTAATTATGTTTTTCCACATTTAATGTACCTTACTAAATCTTAAAGCCTTCACAAACTAAATTAAATTAAAATAAGAAAGGATATGCCCAGTTTACAAGAAACTGCGTTAATCTGAGTACTTCTATCAAAACTACAAAGCACGAGACGTCGTTGGATTTCATAAATTTGTCAAAATATAGGGATAATATTTTCACCAAAGTTTATCTTTTCTTTTACCTTCAGAATGGAGTTTGCTATCAGCATGTAAGACCTGCTTTGTCTGATAATCATTAAAATTGGACAAGGGTTAAATAATATTGGAGTCGAGTTTGGGAAGGGGATTCTCACAGTAATGAAGTTCAAAACAGAAAAATCCATGGATCCTATTGTAGAGTTCAACTTGAAATCTGCTAAGGAATTCTCTGCTCCAATGGTGTTGGTTGAAAAGAACCCTACTATTGCTATAAAGTCTGTCATTAGGAGCCTCGGGACTTCTCCGAGGATTGCTTCTGCTCCTACTATTGGATTAACCATCATCACACCAATTGTTCAACTAAATAAAGGAAAAGAAATGTTACATGAGTGCTGACCTCACTTTTGGTTGAGGTCTAGAAATTTCTTTAGCAGCCTAGGTCTAGCCATAGGACTTTCCTACTGACTAGTCTTAGAAAACTAGAAAAGGTACCCTCACCATTAGAAATTCAAAAATTTTCTCTTTACTCAACTTGAAGTTCCACATATTGGTCCTAACCTCTAGCACTTNCACATTGTCCCTTGCATTTGAAGAATTTTTGAAAGTTAGCGATGTCTCATTTTTTATAGTTTTGACAAAAGTACTCAAATTGACGCATTTATCTTATAAACCAGGCATCCTAAATTTTTTTTTTGTTGATTTGTGATTTAAAATGTCAAAGAGTTGCAACAAGGTGAAGAGATGTAACAGCACTTGGCTTGATTCGCAAAAAAACAAACCAGACCTGAAGAATATGAAAAAAATGCAAAATTTTTTGACTTTAGGACCCAGTGCGGGACCTAGAAAAGCAAAACCATCCCCCGAGAGGAGACGAAAATGTAAAATTTAGGATTTTTAGGACCCAGCGCAGGATCTATAGAAAAGCAAAACCATCCCCTGAGGGGAGACAGAAATGCAAAGTTTAGGAGTTTAGGACCCAGTGNAACGGCTCTCTCTGAAATGGTTGTTGACTAGACTGGCCATATTGTTGTGTCTGTTGTTGTTGGAATTGTCGAGGGGCTGCGCTTCCTTTCTCGTGCCTTTATCAGTTGCACAGGTCTTGAATTAGACCCAATCTCGAATCCAGAAAACTGTGGGGCATAAGCGTNCACCCTCACAATACCCTCACAATACCCTGGCTAAGACCAATACATGGGGACCCAAAATGTAGATTTCATTGGTCCATGACTCATTCAAAATGGCTCTCTACCCAATTGCACTTGAAATGCCCAACTTGGTCTTTTGCCCCTAGGCACCTCCAAATTACCTAACCTGCCCTTGAGACCGAAATTTGGCTAATATTCCCAAATTTTGCCAAAATACCCAAAATTAATCAAAACCCATCAATTCATGTAGAATGTTTAACTTGGTCTTTTGCCCCTAGGCATCTCAAAATTACCTAACTGCCCTTGGGACCCAATTTGGCCAAAATTCCCATTTTTTGCCAAAATACCCGAAAATGATCAAAACTCATTCCAAACACTTTGAATACATCCAAATTTGCAAAAACTGACAAAAATTTTCCAAAAATGGCCTAATTACCAAAATGCACCTCCATGGCCCAAAAATCCAAAAATTCCAAAAATTCCCAAAAAATCCCAATAAATCTAAAATATTCTCAATTTCATTTTGTCAAATTAAACCATGGTCCAATTTGGTCAAGTTGACCATCTTTGACCAAAACCCCCAATTTGGTCCTTAAAGGCTTAATTCAAAACCCTTTTTAACCCAAAATCCACCAAATTCACTACCAAATTCATTTCAAAATGACTTTCATCCTTCATAAAAGTTGTTCATAATGATTGTTTACACCAAATACAACAATTAATTCGGACTTAGCCCATGGCTAGCCCATGTTTGACCCAAACTTAGCCCAACATGCTTAAAATGGGTCAAAAATAAAAAATCCACCAAATTGATTAACCAATTGACCTCAAAATCACTTTCATCCTTCATGAAAGTTGTTCCTCATGGTCTCCTACACCAAATACAATATTCAATTGAGTCAAATGACATGGATAAACAAACCTAAACCCTATTTTGGTCATATTAGCCCATGACCAAAATATAATGAAAATCAAACTTGGTATTCCCAATCAAACTTAACCTTAGCTAAACTCTAGATCTTAGAGTTAAGTTAAGTTAACCATGGGTTATCCATTATTTTTATCCCTTAGGTAATTATTTTTTTAAGGATAAGTTTCAAGCAAATTACTAACTAACACTTGGCAATTTCCTGTGGTGTCATTTTTCTTGCTCATCATGAGCTTTGGACTTCATCTCCAAGCATCCCAACTGATCTAACTCTATAAAAAAGCCATGGCCATGGCTATGGAAGAAGAGAGAGCTCACGAACAAACAAGGAAGAACCACCATAGATTAGCAAAACCTCCTCCAAAATATCCAAAATTCTTCTCCATGCATAGAGAAGAAGGGCTCCACCATTAATTGCCCTCAAAGCCTCCTGTGTGAGTTCAATTTTGAGCTCAAAATCGAGCTCAAAATCAGGGCACTGCTCCAAACTCCACCAAAATGAAATTAACCTTGCACACACCTTCACAACAGTGAAGGAAGCCAAACCGCCATCAATTCCCCCTCTGAAATAGCCTCTACCAAAGCTCTCAATCAACACCCAAAATTGGCTGTGGTCGAAATCATATATAGGCCTTACACCAGAGCTAAAGGCTTCATCCCTAAGCTTTTTGGGACCCAACAAATGTGTGAAGAATCTCTGATTGAGGCCAAACCTCTCGGAGCAAAGGTATAATCTCACTCACTCTCCGGAGCCTTCGCGAGCTCTCCATTTATGCTGGCTTGATCTCATAGTATGTTTACCATATATATGTGTTCGTCTCTTCAAGACAAACAATTTAAAAAAAATTATCAAAATCCATTAAGAAACGAGAGAGATATTATGGTTTTAAAGTTGACGGCTCTCGGTTAAGGCCATCGGGGACGATGAACGGATGCCATCCATTCTCGCGTGTATTGAATGGATGGCGGAGATCAGGCTGGATGATCCTCTGGAACGATATGGCGGGCCGCGTGGCAGCTGACTCAGAGGTTGGTGTCGAATAGAAGCGCACCGCGCGGCTGTTCGACAGATCCGATGATCCAGTCAGCCCGCATTTTGAATAAATAAATAAGGGTATTTAATAAATTCAGAAAATAGCCCCTAAACTTCAAAAATTTATAACTTTTCATAGAAAATTTACAAAAATGAAATAAAAATACCCTCTTGCTCAGTGAACAGAGGAGAATCATATGAAATTATTTTTACTTTAATTTGATGCATAAATTATTTTTAAAAAATGAATTAGATTTAGGGGTTTTTCAATTCTCCATTCATATTGGATTATCACCTTGACCCCAAATTTTTATATGTTGTAGCCTCTATCTAGGTGCACAATTTGAGCATTTTTTCAAAGACATAGAAGATTTCTAGACAGAAATCTTAATTTTTTAAGTTTTTATGCATTTTCTATTCAAATAATTATAGAAAATTGTATGTGGCTTATAAAATTCTACAAAAATTCATATGAGTTTCCTATGGTCAGAGTAGTCTTAAAAAATAATTTCATGGTTTTTAAAATCAAAACGTCACTATTTTGAGCAAACCTTAATTTTCTTAAAACATTTAATTTGAAGCACATAGAGCTCAAAATCACTTGATGTTTATTCTCCACTGTGGATCATGAGTCAGAGAACTTACCCTAAGAATTTCAAGTCATTTGGAGATTATTTAATATTTTTAATTGATTTTTAAAAGTGACCATCAAATTTGAAACTTAAATGAATTTTAAAAATTAAAATATAACTCCAAAAATTATGCAACTTAATTTTTTGAGTTCTTTGATATTATGGGGATTTAATAAAAATAAAAATATATTTAAAATAAAACTTAATTTTTAGGTTATTTTTAATTATTTTTAGCAATTAAAAATTAATAAAAAAATCATAAAATATTAAACTCATGGAAATGTTCCAAATTATTTCCTAAATATTTAAGAATCATTGGAATATTTTTCCAAGTTCTAAAAATAAAGATATCTATTTTTAAACCTTAAAATGATTTTTAAGGTTTAAAAATAGAACTTTAACCAAAATAATTCTAAAAAATCAAATAAAAATCAAAAAAATAAAAAATAAATTTCTCTAGGCTCCCTGACCTCAGAAAATCAGATTTTCCAAAAATATAAATCATATTTTTCAATATATAAAATATTTTATTTTTATTAAAATACCCAAAACTTAAATTAATTTTAATAAATCACAAAAAATTCAAAAAAATTATGAAATTTTGGTCAAATGACCTTCTTGTTTAGGGGTAGCTCACATAAAAATTTCAAGTGATTTGGAATTGTCCTTATCATCTTTTGGAATTTTCTTTGAAGATGCATATTTTTGCAAGAAAATAATTATCTAAATCAAATTAAATTTTGAAAATCCACATTTTCTCCTTTGATGTCTTAATTGACTTATCAGTAAAGTTACATAAAAATCCCAAAGTCATTTGACTTCAATTTGACAAATTATGAAAGTTTGGACCCTTAGGGGCAAAATTGTAATTTTGGATNAAAAAACAAAATAAAACCAAAACCAAAAATAAAATTTCAAACAAAAATACCTCACAACATTTCAAAATATAAAATAACTCAAAATTTAATCACAAACATCACCAAAACTACAACAACAAATAAATAAAAACGTCTCTATTGGAAGATCGGGAATCCTCGGAGGAGGTTACCTACGGTTTCTAACGAGATTTTTCCACGGTCTAAATGAAATTATGGAACTCATTAAGTTGAGTTTAGTAAATACATTTGGACTAAGTGATTCTAATAGAAAATAGTGGTGCCCGGACGATGGAACCATGGGATCTTGACCGGTGTCGTTTTAATCAACTTTAATATGCCCATAATAAAATTTAAAGAACTTTAA
>JXCR01141645.1:36463-66897 GCA_002079205.1 Phalaenopsis hybrid cultivar
AAATAACCTTGAAGATGTGAGGATTTAGGTCATGACGAATGACAACCTCGGAATCCTAAGGCAAGTTTAGGGCTTATATTATACATTATGGTCATACAAAGGCCTAAAAAATATGTTTGAGGATTTATGTTGCACTAGGCAAACAACCTCGAATTCCTATGGCTTTGTTGTTTAAAGCTAAGAAAGGATGTATTAGTATAGATCTTCTTGCTGTTGAAGATGGTCGGGCTACCCACCATGCTCCAAGCTCCTCGTTGTAGCAGAGTTCAAGTTTTCTAGGTTATTTTTTTATAATGTCAAATCAAGTGACCCTATGGTAAAAGTTCTTTAAATTTTATTATGGGCATATTAAAGTTGATTAAAGCGACACCGGTCAAGACTTACGGTTCCATCGTCCCGGCACCACTATTTTCTATTGGAATCACTTAGTCCAAATGAATTTACGCGGTTCCATCGTCCCGGCACCACTATTTTCTATTGGAATCACTTAGTCCAAATGAATTTACTCCCACAGTTCCATCGTACCGGTACCACTATTTTCTATTGGAATCACTTAGTCCAAATGAATTTACTAAACCTTAAATTTTATTATGGGCATATTAAAGTTGATTAAAACGACACCGGTCAAGATCCCACGGTTTCTTTAGATTTTATTATTGGCATATTAAAGTTGATTAAAGCGACACCGGTCAAGATCCCACGGTTCGATCGTCCCGACACCACTATTTTCTATTGGAATCACTTAATCCAAATAAATTTACTAAACTCAACTTAAATCTTCCCGGCACCACTATTTTTTATTGGAATCACTTAGTCCAAATGAATTTACTAAACTCAAGGTCTCGGCACCACTATTTTCTATTGGAATCACTTAATCCAAATGAATTTACTAAACTCAACTATTCCGACACCACTATTTTCTATTGGAATCACTTAGTCCAAATGAATTTACTAAACTTAACTTGCCCGGCACCACTATTTTCTATTGGAATCACTTAGTCCAAATGAATTTACTAAACTCAACTTCGACACCACTATTTTTTTTTTGGAATCACTTAGTCCAAATGAATTTACTAAACTCAACTTAATGAGTTTCATAATCGGCACCACTATTTTCTATTGGAATCACTTAGTCCAAATGAATTTACTAAACTCAACTTAATGCACCACTATTTTCTATTGGAATCACTTAGTCCAAATGAATTTACTAAACTCAACTTAATGCAGCACCACTATTTTCTATTGGAATCACTTAGTCCAAATAAATTTACTAAACTCAACTTAATGAAGCCACGGTTCCATCGTCCCGGCGCCACTATTTTCTATTGGAATCACTTAGTCCAAATGAACTTACTAAACTCAACTTAATGAGTCATCCATATTTTCTATTGGAATCACTTAGTCCAAATGAATTTACTAAACTTAACTTAATGAGTTCCATTATTTCATTTAGACCGTGGGAAGCCTCGTTAGCAACCGTAGGTTACCTCCTCCGAGGGGTTCGATTCATTTAGACCATGGAAAACCTCGTTAGCAACCGTAGGTTACCTCCTCCGAGGGGTTCCCACTTTCTATTGAAATCACTTAGTCCAAATGAATTTACTAAACTCAACTTAATGAGTTCCATAATCTATTGGAATCACTTAGTCCAAATGAATTTACTAAACTCAACTTAATGAGTTCCATAATTTTCGTCCCGGTACTACTATTTTTTATTGGAATCACTTAGTCTAAATGAATTTACTAAACTCAACTTAATGAGTTCCATAATTTCATCTTGACCGTGGAAAACCTCGTTAGCAACCGTAGGTTACCTCCTCTGAGGGGTTCCCGATCTTTCAATAGAGACTCCATGGGAAGCCTCGTTAGCAACTGTAGGTTTCCTCCTCCGAGGGGTTCCCGATCTTCCAATAGAGACTTATTAATTTAGTTGAAGTTGTATTTTTTGGTGTTGTTTGTGATTAAATTTTGAGTTGTCTTATATTTTTGAAATGTTGTGGGGGTGATTTATGCAATTTTATATTTTCTATGCAGGTATGTAAATACAAGCATAAATAAAAGTGCAATAGGAAAGTACAAGAAAGACTGTAAAATGCTTTAAATCGTAAAAATGTACCTAGCGAGTCTTCTTGTTCCACCACCTGAAACTCAAAATGTATGTCAGGGCATTTATNCCATATTGTATAATCTAAGCCCTAACTTGACTTAGGATTCCAAGTTAGTCGCTTGTCACGACTTAAATCGTCACATCTTCAAGGTTATTTGTGCTCATTGCTTCACACAAATGTAAATCCTAATAAATAAAAAATTGCAGGATGAAACATCTAAATGATTTCTCTTAAATTGAAGCCAAATAATAGGATAGCTTGGGAAGTCACCAAAGTTCTCCTTCAGATCCGTGACATCCTCTAGTGTTTCCTCCTTTGGACTCCAAAACAAAATGTTCGAAATTTGAACCAATCCCCCTTCACACTTCTTGGTCCGATATATTTGAAATGTCCTTACCATTTGAACTCCTTGAAGGTAATTTTTCTTGATTTTTATCGAGAGTNACTTCAAGATTATTTGTGTTGATTGCTTCACACAAATGTAAATCCTAATAAATAAAAATAAATTACAGGATGAAACATCTAAATGATTTCTCCTAAATTGAAGCCAAATAATAGGATAGCTTAATTGCAGGATGAAACATCTAAATGATTTCTCCTAAATTGAAGCCAAATAATAGGATAGCTTCGGAAGTCACCGAAGTTCTCCTTCGGATCTGTGACATCCTCTAGTATTTCCTCCTTTGGACTCAGGATGAAACATCTAAATGATTTCTCCTAAATTGAAGTCAAATAATAGGATAGCTTGGGAAGTCATCGAAGTAAATAAAACATCTAAATGATTTCTCCTAAATTGAAGCCAAATAATAGGACAGCTTGGGAAGTCACATCTAAATGATTTCTCCTAAATTGAAGCCAAATAATAGGATAGCTTAGAGGATAAAACATCTAAATGGTTTCTCCTAAATTGAAGCCAAATAATAGGATAGCTTAGGAACGGGATAAAACATCTAAATGATTTCTCCTAAATTGAAGCCAAATAATAGGATAGCTTAGGAAGTTTGCAGAATGAAACATCTAAATGATTTCTCCTAAATTAAAGCCAAATAATAGGATAGCTTAGGAAGTCAGAACATCTAAATGATTTCTCCTAAATTGAAGCCAAATAATAGGATAGCTTAGGAAGTCACCGATGTTCTCCTTCGGATCTGTGACATCCTCTAGTATTTCCTCCTTTGGACTCCAAAATAAAACGTTATTCTCCTTCGGATCTGTGACATCCTCTAGTATTTCCTCCTTTGGACTCCAAAATAAAATATTCCCCTCCTTCAAATCCGTGACATCCTCTAGTGTTTCCTCCTTTGGACTCCAAAACAAAATGTTCCCTCCTTCGGATCTGTGACAACCTCTAGTATTTCCTCCTTTGGACTCTAAAATAAAATGTTCCAAATTTGAACCAATCCCCCTGAAGCCAAATAATAGGATAGCTTAGGAAGTCACCGAAGTTCTCCTTCGAATCCGTGACATCCTTAGCGTTTCCTCCATAAAAAAAATTGCAGGATGAAACATCTAAATGATTTCTCCTAAATTGAAGCCAAATAATAATTCACACAAATGTAAATCCTAATAAATAAAAAAATTGCAGGATGAAACATCTAAATGATTTCTCCTAAATTGAAGCCAAATAATAGAAATAAAAAAAATTGCAGGATAAAACATCTAAATGATTTCTCCTAAATTGAAGCCAAATAATAGGATAACACACAAATGTAAATCCTAATAAATAAAAATTGCAGGATAAAACATCTAAATGATTTCTCCTAAATTGAAGCCAAATAATAGGATAATTGCAGGATGAAACATCTAAATGATTTCTCCTAAATTGAAGCCAAATAATAGGATAGCTTCGGAAGTCACCGAAGTTCTCCTTCGGATCTGTGACATCCTCTAGTATTTCCTCCTTTGGACTCAGGATGAAACATCTAAATGATTTCTCCTAAATTGAAGTCAAATAATAGGATAGCTTGGGAAGTCATCGAAGTAAATAAAACATCTAAATGATTTCTCCTAAATTGAAGCCAAATAATAGGACAGCTTGGGAAGTCATCTCTTCAGATCTGTGACATCCTCTAGTATTTCCTCATTTGGACTCCAAAATAAAATGTTCCAAATTTTTCAGATCTGTGACATCCTCTAGTGTTTCCTTCTTTGGGCTCCAAAATAAAATGTTCCAAATTTGTCCTTCGGATCTGTGACAACCTCTAGTATTTCCTCCTTTGGACTCTAAAATAAAATGTTCCAAATTTGAACCAATCCCCCTGAAGCCAAATAATAGGATAGCTTAGGAAGTCACCGAAGTTCTCCTTCGAATCCGTGACATCCTTAGAAAATAATAGGATAGCTTAGGAAGTCACCGAAGTTCTCCTTCGGATCTGTGACATCCTCTAGTCTTTGGACTCCAAAACAAAATGTTCCAAATTTGAACCAATCCCCCTTCACACTTCTTAGTCTGATATCTTTGAAATGTCCTTACCATTTAAACTCCTTGAAGGTAATTATTCTTGACTTTTATCGAGAGTATTCTTAGGTAACTTTTGTTACCTAAGATGTAATTAACTATTGGGGCTTGCCCTTATAGGAAGCTTTTCCCGAACCCAGCATAATATAAACCCTATTTAATTCCCTCGGGGCTTGCCCTTATAGGAAGCTTTTCCCGAACCCAGCATAATATAAACCCTATTTAATTTTATTATATTAAATAGGGGAATTTGTCGGCTAATACATTGGTTTCGCAGACCAAACGGATGTCAGTATATTAAATAGGAAGGCTTTCCCTTATAGGAAGCTTTTCCCGAACCCAGCATAATACAAACCCTATTTAATTCCTTATAAATAGCGGAACTTGTTGGCCAATACATTGGTTTCGCAGACCAAATGGATGTCATAACTTTCTTTAGTTTATTTAATCGAGCCTCACCCTCAACTCTTGTGTTCATCCTTCGGGATAGATACAGGATATGAGGTAAAGCGCTCTTTCATCTAAACCATGAAAATTATGGGGTTAGTTTGACTTCATCTTTTTCAAAGCAAAATTTTTTTTTTAGAACGTCCTTCCGAATCGGGCAACGAGATTTCAATTCTGATGACTGACAACTTCTTACGGGCAAACCCCACACCAAAAATAGTGCCGACAATGAGGAGGAGTTAGTGACGCTTATACCCCAACATTTTTTGAATTCAATTTTGAGTTCAACTCAAAGTCTGTACAACTGATGAAGGCACGGCTAAGAAATTTTTAATGTCGAACAGCCTTGATAGTCCTATCGACACCCACTGCTGTCGTCCCAGCATAGTCACCCCCAACATCAGTCTGCTCAGCAGTATGGTCAGCCCAACCATCAGCAGAGGGCATACAGAAAAATAACAGATAAATTTTGACAATAATAGAACGGATGAAGAGAACATATTCCTTCAAATATGAAGTTGTGTCAAATATGTTCCACAACTTGCTAAAGAAACAAGGATTCAGACTAACAGAACCAAAAAAGCGAGAAGAGGTTAGCCAGGAGGATCATCCTTAATACTGCCCATACCACCGATTTCTTGGCCACACCATAGAAGACTGCTTTGGCTTCACAGATTGGCTTGAGAAGAAGTTCAAAAGTTGAAATGTAGCAATCTCAAAAGAGTATTTGCAAGAACCTTAAAAAAGTTCCGTAAATATGATATCGGTTTATTTGATTAACTTCTACACGATGACACCGATGTTGAAGGGAATAAGTGATGTTTCTAAAAAATTTTCAACTGACCTTAAAGTAATCAAAGAAAAGTCAATCAAGTCTAAGCTAGAGAGGCTCAAATACAATATTACATGGTTGTCTGAAAAACAAAGAAAGGATATGAATGATGAAAATTACGATGTGTCAGATAACTTGGAGGAAGGATTAACAAAAATCAATGTCATCGATACTCAAGTTGAATTATCTGTGTGCGACGCTCTGTCTTCTGGTGAGGAGAATGCCATGGATGAGAGGCAAGGGACCATCCAAAAAATTGAAGAACAGATCAGTCCTTTTGAAAAGAAAGTTGAAGAAATGATGACCATCATGATTGCAATGCAACGGCAGTCACAATCACCGCAGATGGTATCTCCGGAAACAAACCAGCTCAAAATCACTCGTGTTGTAGATGAAATAAAAGAGTTCACCTTTGATGAACAACCAAAGAAGGATTCAGTTTAGGGTCTGATACATGAAAATGAAATTAAATAAATGGTCAAACAATAGGTGAGAGAAGTCCTAGATCAATCAAAAGGAGGGGCATCAACTCTAAAGGTTAGACCCTACCTAGAGGAGTTTGAGGCCATCCAATACCCTAAGAGTTTCATACATCTTTGTTTAAAAAAATTGATAGAACCAGAAACCCTCATCAACATGTTGCACACTTCTAAGTGAGTTACTACAACGTGAGGGGTAACAAAACACTTTTGTTCTATTAGTTTGTAAGTAGCCTTGTTGGGGTCGACTTTGATTGGTATCCAGAGCTACCAAATGGTTACGTGAAGACATTCACAAAAATGAGAAGCCCTTTTTTTAGTTGGTTTGTCGGAGTTCAGAACCGCATCACCAATGGTGATCTTTTGATAGAGATGAAAAATCCTGATGAAACTTTGGTGGAGTACATGTGACGATGGAGAAATCTTAACATGAAATGTGAGCCTCAGTTACAGGAGCAGAAAGAAGTTGAGATTCTTCTAAAGAGAATCCATGGTCCAGTGGGTTTCCTACTTAAAGTTTTTATAATCAAAACATTGAATAAGTTCCTTAGCAAAGCCAGGAATCTCCAAAGAGAAGCTAAGCAGTTTGGTTTTGCAAAAAAAGACTGAGGAGCTAGAACCAATGGAGATATTTGAGAAGAAATCTGGGAGAGTTGCTTTGGTTAGCTGGGGAAATTGACAATTGTAAATACAAGATGAATGTAGTAAGTGGACCTTCGAACATCCTTATAAGATTATTCAGCAATCATCTCAGTAGAGACTATACCAGACGGACGAAAGACAAGTTCCAACCATGGTCGATCGATCAAAGAGGATATACTCTATTAAAGATGATGTTGAAAAAAAGATGTTCCGCAATCTGATCAAGAATCCCAAATTCAGGTTGCCCAAGCCAAAGAAACCAGATGAGGTCAACAAGAAAGGACATCCGAAATATTTCCAATACCACAGGTTCATTTGATACACCATAGAGGAGTGTTGCGGTTTCAAAAACTTGCTTGAAGAGAGTTTCAAGTATGGGAGCATAACGATCACAAAAATTTTTTTGAAAAGAACACAAACAAGGTTCTATCAATATGATTTCGGTTTATCTATTTGTTCCAACTGACCCCTACAAAATTGACAATGGATGGGATGTGTTTTGACTACTATTGTAATCTTATTGTTGTTTAAATGGGATATTAGTAGGATCAGTGTTAGTTTGCCCCATCCCTCCCTCCACATTAAAGAAAAGAAAAAAAATTGTAGTTGTTCAAGAGTGTTCAGTGTTTTATTCTTATTCTATACGTTCAACTGATAACTTCATGTTAAATGAAAAGGAATTTTTTTGTGAAAAGAGAAACCAACTGACTTAGAAGCTTAAACCCCAATAGAACGACGGTTAAGCATGACGTGATACAAGATGAAGTTTTAATATCGTGATGACTTCAGGGGAAGATGAAATTAATGTCCTAATAACTGAGTCATCCACTTTAAAGAATTCAAACTGGATACTAAGTTGATTTCAAAATAAAATAGTGTTGTTGAAATACAAGTAATTGACTCGGGATATCACGAACCTTTTAATTGCTTGCCAAGTGCTGGGTCTTGACTTTCAAATGAGTTATAATATCCCAGAATTCGTGTTAAGAAATATTTAAGGATTATTAGTCAGGGGAGTTTAGACAATCAAAATCCTTAAAAGAAATATGTTGTACCAAATATAATAATTCCCAAATAACTAAAGGAGTGAAAAAAAAAATGCTCCCTGGGAAGAAGCTTGAGGCGGATGTAAAATTAAAAATTTGTGTCTGAATCCTCCTCTAATTAATAATACTTGAAAACCCTCTTAAGGAAATTCTTCCAATATTATATTCAAGAAAAAGTTCAATGATCTTGAGTCTTTTGGTCGGCTATTAATTGACTCAGATATATCTTTGGACAATGAAAAATTTTTTAATCACATGAGCCAAAATACTAAAATTTGCTTAAACCTAGAAAGAAAGAAATAAAGAAATGAAAATGATATTAGCAGTTAATGGAAATTTAACCCTGAAGTTGTATCCTTCAGTTACAAGCAAATGTAACTCCAACGTCAACTCGAAGAACGTTAGAGCGACTCCTCAAAGACAACTTGAACATTCCGTGCAAGTCAATGTCAAAGCAGACGACAACCACTACAAAAAAACTTACAAAGTTGCGGCCTCTTCAGTTGTGGTGCTCATAAAAATAGTGCTTCATTATGTGTACTTGAAAGAATATATTCTGATAGTACCTTAAGGAATAAGTTATTTTCTACACTAGTCATTTGTCAATGGATGATACTTCAAGAAGTAATGTTCCTCGTAATGTTTCATAGACAAAGACTCGTTCTTAGAAGCTCAGACATCGTGCTTGTTTAAAAATGGGTCCAAATCCTAACAAAAAGAAAAGAAAAGGACAATTCAATAAAATAAAATCACAAAAAAACCAAACAAACAAAATGTAATGGCAGAACTCGAGGTCCCAAATCTTTTCGCACCACTGTCAATCTTTACAAATTTCACAAATTTCCCACAAATTTGAAACACTATAATTTAGAGGATAAGGATTCTAACATTTTATTCCGCATTGCTTTGCAATGGTTCACACTATATTTTATAGGATGAGGACTCCGACGTCTGATTCTACATTACTTTGCAATGATTTTGATTCTACATTACTTTGCAATGATTCATAGGATATTTGAGAGGATGAGGATTTTTATATCTGATTTCGTCTTTCATTAAGAGCTTCTCCTATCACAATCTTTCAAATTAAATTCTATAGGTTAAGGATCGCAGCATCTGATACTGTATTGCTTTAGGTGTCCTTCTTATCGCAATGATTCACACTATATTTTTAAGGATGAGGATTTTTTACATCCGATTCAGCGTTGCTTTAGGAGCTCCTCCTATTATAATATTTCAAATCAAATTTTAGAGTTTAAGGATCGCAGCATTTGATACCACATTATTTTAGGATCTCCTCCTATCGTAATGGTTTAAATCAAATTCTAGAGGTTGAGGATCGCGACATCCAATATGTCATTGCTTTGGGATATCCTCTTGTTGCAATGGTTCAAATCAAGTTCTCTAAGTTAAGGATCCTGACATCTGATACTGCATTGCTTTAGGATCTTGTCCTATTAGAATAGTTCAAATCAAATTCTAGAAGTTGAAGATTTTACATCCGATTCCACGTTGCTTTAAGATCTCCTCCTATCACAATCTTTCAAATTAAATTCCAAAGCTTGAGGATTTTACATCCAATTTTGTGTTGCTTTAGAAGCCCCTCCTATCGCAATCTTTCAAATCAAATTATCGAGGTTAAGGATTATGACATCCAATACCGCATTGCTTTTGGAGTCCTTCCTACTGTAATGGTTCACATTAAATTTTGAATTTTGAGGGAATAAGCCCTTTGATTAAGTCAAGGCTTCCTCTTTAAGGCCGGTACCAGAATTCCAGTTCTCCTCCCTGTGCCAGTACTTGAATTTTGATTCCCACCTTGAAGTCTTACATAATGTTCCCAGTGGTTAACATCCTTCGACTATAGACAGTTTGGACGTAATGTCCCTAGCAGTTGCCCAAACTGGTATAGTCTTTTCTTTCCGGCTAATATCTTTAATGGTTGTCGTTCTCTGCACTATTGTCACCTTTTGAGTTGAATGTAAGTCCTTGTGCTTTCCATCTTGATTCGGTCTCCTCATACATAATTTTATCCTCCTAAACTGTTAAAATTGAAATAAAAATTAAAATTTTAAACATCAAATAAAAATTGAATCATTGTCTCAACCGTCAGTTTTCCTTAAGGTTATTTCTGGAATCCCCTTCCTTTCTCCTTAGCAGGAGTCCTTGCTCACTCCCTAGAGAAAATCTTCTACACTTTTTCTATTCTATTCTAAGTGTGCTGACTGCAATAGTCATGTTGTTTTTTTTATCTCTTCTATGAATGCCAATACGTGCGGTGTGCCAGCCCGACACACCCCACCTATTGGGGGTCAATTTGTTGACCCCACTTTTGGTTGAGGTATAATTTCCTCCTTAATAGCTTAAGGACTAGCCATAAGACTTTCCTGTTGACTATTCTTAGAGGACTAGTAAAGGAACTCTTAACATTAGAAACACGAAACTCTTCTTTGCTCAATTTGAAGTTCTACATATTGGTCCTAACCTCTAACATTTAGTAGGTGTGGCTAGTATGGGGGAGCTTAAGGGGACTCCCCATAGGACTGTTTTGCCTTAGAATGGACCCTGGGTGGTTTGGCCTTGGTAAGTTTCACACCTAAACACACTTGATACCCCCCACTTAGACTCACAACCTCAGGCTTTAGTCAAATATGCTTAATTGGTCCCTTAACTTTTTGAGAAACTCATGTAGATCGTCCCCTAGGCCACTAGCCCTAAACTAGGGTTTAGCTGAGACCAATACATGAAGGACCAAAAGTAGGGAATTCTAGTGGTCCATGACTCAAATTGGGTGGTTGTGCGGTTGGTAACCCTAATCCTACTAAAATACCCAATTTAACCTTTTGCCCCCAAAATTTACCCCAATTTACCAAACTAGCCTTAAAACCCCAATTTTGACCAGAATTCCAAAAAATACCCAAATTATTTGACATGGTCCAAAAATCATTTTAAACTATTCAAAACCACCTAAATTGTCGAAAACACCTCCAAATTTCTCAAAATTACCAAAATACCCCTAATTTTGCTAAAATTACATAAATACCCATGGTGATCCAAACTATCCCAAAACCTTAAAAATCATTTCAAATGTTACCAAAACCAATTTGGACCACTCCATTGGGCCTAATTTGACCTAGTTTGACCAAAAGTCCTAAATTGACTTTAAAGTTCTAATTACCCTAATTCACCTCCAATATCCACCAATTTGATCTCAAGTTTTCCCAATTTCAATTCTAAAATCAAATTCATCAAGCCTAAAAGTGATTGAAACCAAATAAAAGTTCAATTGGACAAAATTTCAAGCCTAAATCCTAAGCCTAATTCAAAATCCCCAATTCAACCCTAAGCCAAAAGTTCATCAAATTGAACCCCCAAACCTATCCAATTGCCCTAATTTTGAATCTTAAAATCTCTACAACACTTCCCAACATCAAATTGAACCCTCAATTTGCCTTGTACAAGCCCTAATCTCACTCAAAATCAACTTGGACCAACCCCTCCCCCCTAATTTTGCCCTCAAAATTCCACTAAATTGAACTTCATAACCCAAAAATTTCCACTCAATTAGTATCCAAAACTCTTCATGGAAATCACTTGGACAAATTTGAACCATCAATTCAGTCTAACCAAAGCTCTTGCATAATCTAAACCTAAGGCTAACCCAATGCACCAAATATGGCTATGAGCAAAAATCTATCAAACCGAGCTTCTAAGTTAACTCAAAAGCACTCAATTTATTTTTTATAAAATTCTTATGACAATCAATTACACCATTTTGATCAATCAATTGAGCTCAATGTCTTGACTAGATCGACCCAAACCCAACTTTAATCCGAAATGCCCAAAATTGAACCCATGCTCTAAAGTTGACCAAACCAAATCAAATTGATCAAGCTAAAGCCAGCACATCCACCCTTTGGATCATACTGACCAGGCTAGACCCACCTAGCCCACCCTATATGAGCCATGGACCAATGGTACCTTGATTTAAAGGATTCTTAACCATGTTCATCTTAAAACTAAGATACACTTTCCATCAGCCTTAAGAATTAAGGGTTAATGATCTTTAACCCTCTCCTGGCTCCTCTGACTCCTCTGGCCACCAAACTTGGCCTTGCCGGTGGACTTAATGGCCAAAAAACCTCAAACTGAGAGATCCCTCTCACCCAAATGCACACAAATTCACCCAACCATGCTGGCTCATCCCAATTGGTCTTTGGCATTCTCCATCCCTCCACATAAGCTACTAGGTGCACTTGAATTGAAGTTGTGAGCTCCACCCCTTCCAATGTTATTTACACTCCCTCTTCTACGGCCAAAAAATAGAACTAATCAATTTCCCTAGGGAGACTCTGTCAAAATGCTTCCAGAGACTCTTCCAAAACTTCTAAGCTCAAACCCACCATTTTCCCCATCTAAATTTCCTTGTGAGAGCTCAATTTTGAGTTCAAAATCCAGGGCATTTTTTGTCATTCCACAAAAACCCCACCAAGCTTAAATAAAACCTTCCAAAAGCTTCCTCAAACCAAAAGAGGAAGTTTCCCAACAAAATCCCTTTTTGTTGAGCTCTCTAACCCACTTCTAGACCAAGGTCATTCAACCTTTTTATTTAACTCCTACCTAGAACCTATTTTGGCTCAAACAAACACTTGGAAGAGGTTCGTCAGCTCACAAGGAAGCTTCCACAAGCACCCAATTGAGACCTCACCTCTTGAGCTAAGGTATAGGCCTTTAACCCTAATTTTGAGCTCAATTTGACCAATTGTGATGAGAAGTTTAATTTCATAGCATTGTAACCATATAGATGTGTTCATCTTTTGTAGATGAAGGTGTAGGAACAAACTACACTTGATTTGGTTGAGTATCGAGTAAGATCTTAAGTCTAGAAGTTGGACAGCTTATGAGTTTGGTTAATTGAGGACGATGATGGAGGACCATCTGATCAAGCGTGTATTGAATGGATGGATCAGATGGTGTCGAACAAACTCTTGGTGTGTGTACAATGGGCTGACTCAGCTGACGGCACCCAATCAGAAGAAGACGCATGCGTTGTTCGAGGATGCCTAAGTTGACGTGGATAAGTAGGAAAATGTGTTTTAAAATGATTTTATTTAATTCTAGAGCTTAAAAAAATCATATCTATGCATAGAAAATCATAAAAATAAAATAAAAATACATTGATGAGTCTCTATTTTTTAATTAATTAAATAGCCTATGATGCATTTTAATTTTAATTGATTAAATACTATCCCCATAGCTTGAAACTTTGAGGGTTCATTCCTCATGACATAGGGGATGTTCTCTGATTTTTCCAAGGTCAGAGAGCATTTCTGTGAATGTAACCCTAATTTCTAATCTTAGATGGCTATTTTGGATTAAAATAAATATATAAATTAAAAAAGCACTTGGAAAATTATGGGATGAATTTTAGCAGGTTTTCTTTGGTGAGGGAAGCTTAGGAAAAATATCAGAATGCTTTGGATAATTTTGTATATTTTTATAGCTTGCTAAATGCCTAAAACTTGTGTTAATTTATTTGAATTAAATGTTATTTAAAAATTAATAAATCCATTTTTACATTGTGTAGAAAATTTATGTTGATTCACTATAAAGATCTAAATTTTATTTAATTAAGTTTAAGTACTAAAGTTGATTTTCTAAAAAAATTGAATTTTTGTACAAAAATAATTTAATTAAGTTAAATATAAATAAGAAAATTATGAAAAGTGATTTTTTGAGTTTTTTGTGATGAGGGTCGCTTAGGAAAAATCAATTTTTTTTTATAAATTACTTTATTTCTAAGCTATATTTTGAACTAAAAATAATTAAAAATAATAAAAAATTTCAATAATATAAAGTTATACAAAATGTTTCAAATTACTTCCTGATCACCTTGATATCATTAGAATATTTTTCTTAATTTTTCTAAGTTAAAAATAAATTTTTAAAGTCTAAAAATCTATTTTATCTATTTTTCTGATTAAAATAATTATAATAAATAAAATATAAATCAAGAAAATATGACGTTCGTTTCTCTAATTCTTTGAACTTAGAGAAAATTAATAATGAAAATATGAAACGTATTTTTTGAAATTAAAATATATTTTATATTCAATTAAATTCATAAAACAAATCAATAATTATAAGAAATAATTATATAATTTGAATAATCATGGAATTTTGTCCAAGTGCCTCTAATAATTCTCTCATGACCAAAAAAATTTTAATTTGATTAATTCAATAAATTAATATTGAAAAAATCCTATTTTTGAATTAAAATGATTATATCAATTGAATAATAATCTAAAAGACCACATGTTCCCCTATGGTATTTTTTTAAGTAACTCTTAATTGAGTCTCCATGGAAATTTCAGTGTCACTTGAGTTTCATTTGATAAGTTATAGGATAGAGAGCCCCAGGGGCAAAAAGTTAATTTTGGATTTTTGATGCGTTAATTCCATTTTAGGATTAATCAAAAGGGGTAAATGGGTTATACTGATTACAATAAAATCTTTTTGGTGTTTGAAATATGAAGGGCTAAGAGGTAGAAACTAATTTGCCATCTTTTTCATGATAAGGGTAAAATTGTAATTTTGATAATTGTCATGATTTGGAAGATAATTTAATTAAGATGATCCTAAGGTATTGGGCTTAAATTATGAAGATAATAAATCACTCATTTAACGCACACTAATTGATGATTAGATGCTATGTCTGATATTAATGAGAATTAAAACTTTATTTTATTTGATATTTAATTATTAAAAAAAATTCTTTAAGAAAATAAAAAATATTAAAATCAAGAGGGCTTAATAGGAACTAGGTTTGATATGTAAGAATTGTCTTAATTGGGATTAGAAAAGATAGACTTAGTTAATTGATAAACACTTTCAAGTACTTTAGGCTCTACTTTAATTCTGGACATTAAAATCCTTAATGACTTTGAACTTGCCCTTTGAGGGACCCGTTCATACACCTGTCAAATGAAATGCTAAGTGACTATCTACCTTCCTTGGGATAGTTTAAATATCAAGGTTCACTGAACAATGTGATAATTCAATTTTGAAATGACTAATGGAACAATATAATAAGTTCAAAAAATGAACTGTGAAAGTTTCAAGAGATTTTAGAAGTCATTCTGGGTCGTGTCTCGAAAGTTTTAAGATTTTTTGGATAATTGGAAGGACGATTGAACTTATTATGTTTTTTAGGAAATCATCCACTAAGATCTTTCAGGACACATCGAGTCATGATATGGGGTTTTTTACATACACCTTCAATTATTCTAGATTTTTCTGATTTTATTTAATTTCTTGCAAATATATATAAATGTTGCAAAAACAAATCTTTCAGCAGGAATGTTGATAAGATGACAGATACGCATTTAGTGTAATTTATTATTGCTACAAAATATTATAACTTCTTGGTTGTGCACTTCAATTTACTTTCTGAAATCAAAAAAAATTTCAATAAATAATCAACATTTTTAAAAATCTAAAACAAAATGTTTTAAATGAAACCATAAATCTTTTGAAATATAACTAAATTTAAAACATCCTTTTGAATTTACGGGAGTCCCTCAGATGAGGTAACCAACGGTTGCTAACGAGATCTCCCCAGTTTAAATAAGTGTAATATCTTGTTTAAGCTAAGTAAATTCAAAGGAAAATAGTGATACCATAACTAGGGAATCATAGGATCTTAACCAGTGTCTCTCTAATCAACTTTAACCTCCCCCCAAAACTTTAAAACTTCTGGTAAAACCTTTTGGACCTTAAATTTTATGACTGCTACTTTATCGAGGAGATTGGAGCTTGCTTTTTGGGCAGCCTTCCACGAAAATAATCTACAACAACATGAGGATCAACAATAGCAATATCTTTCCATAGAATTAAACAACAAGCCATGGGATTTTGAGATTGTCTACCTAGTGCGACATAAATCCTCAACTTATTTTTAAGCCTTTGCATAATCATGTTATGCAATTTAACCCCTAACTCATTTTAGGATTTTGAGGTTATCATTTGTTACAACCTAAATCATCACATCTTCCAAGTTGTTTGTGTGATCATCTCACATAAATGTAAGCCCTAACTAATAAAAATGAAAAGATGAAACATTTAATATATTTCTCTCAAAGTGAAGTCAAACCAAAGGTGTTCTCCCCAGGATCCATGACATCCCCTAGTTTTTCATCCTTTGGATTCCATAATAATTGTTCCAAATTTGAGTCTGTTCTATTTCACACCTCTTTGTCCAATCTTTGAAAAGAACTATCCTTTCAATTTCTTGGAGATAATATTTTCTGATCTAAATCAAAAGTTTTTTTAAGTGACTTCGGTCATTTAAGATGTAATTGACTATAGGGGCTTGCCTCTATAGGGAGATTTAAGAACCTAGGTAATATAAAACCCATCTAATTTTTATATTAGATAGGAGAACTTTTCGATCAACATTAAAAATGATTTTTCACAGACTTAAATGGATGTCATAAATTCTTTTATTTATTTAATTGAGCACCACCAGCATGTAGTGTATTGACACACCTAAAATATATAGTGTTTTTAGACACATTTTTATACCTATTTTTTAGATATTGCACTTCAATGGAAGGTATTTGTGTGTTATTCTTTCAGGTACAAGTAAAAAGGCGAAAAATGCTAAAACGAGTGAAAAAAGAACAAATTTGGAGCAAAAAGGTGAAAATTGTGTGAAAGTGTTTTGGCGCCTAAGCGCTAGATCTGGCGCTTAAGCGTCGGATAAACAGAGAAGGTCGTTCCTAAGCGCTAAAGGCTCTGCGCTTAAGAATCAAAGGAAGTTATATGACGATTTACTTCATTTTGCTGAATTTTGAAGGGATATTTGAGGCACCTATTGGCTAAAGAGGGTGGCTATAGCCACTAGAAGTGAAAATATTTTTAAAAGACTTATGAAAGGAGGCATCCTTTGGAGAATAAATCAAATTAGGACACATTTTGAAGAGTTATCAAGGCACCTCTTGGAGATTTATAAAATAAGGAAGTTGAGACATTTTAAAATGTGCTTGAAACTTCTAAAAAGAGTTTGAAAGGAGAGAGTTTTGGAGAGATTTTCAAGCACCACAAATTTACTTTATCCTTTCTATTTTTTAGTTTTATTGTGAGAGTCAAGAGTGTTGTAAAAGAAAAGAGATTCAAAGGAACTTCAAGAGTTTAGTGGAGGATTTGAAATAAGTTTTTTATCTTTTGTTTTGAACTACCTTTGGTTTTAATTGAGACTTCTTGTTGGTTTGACAATGATTTGTACTTTTAAACTAAAGTGTGGTTTTGCTTACTCCATGGATTTTGAGTAGTTTTCTTTATCTTTCTCTTTAAAATAATTGTAATTAAAGTTTGGATGGAAGTTGTGGAGAGTATCGATCTTTAATGTTGGAAGAAGCTGTGATGATTTAAATCCATGTACTTCATTTACTTCTTGATTTGGCTTATCCAGATGTTAAAAATAAGAACCGGGCTAGTATTGTCTCAATCAACAATTAGAAAGAATTAAATGAGGTTGTATGAATGAGAATGTAATTTATCTGATTTAGTGCAAATAAATATGGAGTTAAGCTTTGAAGGGTATAAAGTTAGAGGACTTTAATGTGACAGGTTAAAGCCGTCAACTTAGTTTATTGTTTAAGGTTCTGATACGAGATGTTAGCCCCCAGGTGGAGGGAATCGAGAAAACTTTAGAGTGAGAGCTGGTATCTTCCCTGCCTAGACGGTCTTCAGAACTATTCAAACTTTAAATTAGTCAATGTTCTTTATAGCATCTCTAGTAAGGGCCTAGCCTGTCTTCAGAACTATTCAAACTTTAAATTAGCCAATGTTCTTTATATCATCTCTAGTAAGGGTTCTGCCTAGCCGATCTTCAGAACTATTCAAACTTTAAATTAGCCAATGTTCTTTATAGCAACTCTAGTAAGGGTAAAAAATATTATTTCTCCTATTTCACACAACACAATTTGCATACTTCCACAATAGAATTCCTATACTTATTACTGATTCATGATAAACACAACACAATTTGCATACTTTCACAACAGAATTCCTATACTTATTACTGATTCATGATAAGGAGAAAGATATTTTCATATAAAGTGCTTTTCTTTTACATAAACTCAAGTTATCTTTAGAAGTTTTACTGTTTTCCAAAATATCAAAAATACCAAAAAGAATTGAATTTTACTTCTCGAGAAAATATCAATAGTTTAGGTAATTTTCTTTTTTAAAATAGAAAAATTGTGCAAATTGCATATTTCACTGTGGGGTTGATATTCAAGTCTTAATCAAAAAGTCTTATATTACTTGATAATGATACGAATACTTGCGTAGTATCCCAATATATATAAATTGAAAAGTTAAATTCTTATTTTCTCCAAGATCAAGTGTTTGGTTCTGTTGTAAAGTAAGATATCATAAGTGAAAAAGATCATCAAAGTCATTGTTATAATGTTGCATATAGAAAGTCGGGATCAAGTTTTTGGCGTCGTTGCCGGGAATGATTTCAAAAAGTAATTGAAAGCAAAATTTCTATTTTTAGAAATTATTATTTGAACTTTTAAGACGTTATTTTAGGAATATCTTATCATAGTATTTTATTTTATGTTAGTGTTTGTGAAGTTCAAGTTATGAAGAACTAGTGCCCTATGATTTTGAATTGGAGAGAACTGTTAAAAAAATTAGAAAAACTAAAAAAGTAAAAATTTTGAAAAATCTAAAAAAATTACAGAAATGTCAAAACAAAATGATCAAAATGCTAAAATTCATCAAGAATTTAGACCTTTATCAGATTATGTCAACCCTACGGTAGAGGAACTTCATTGTAGTATTCAAAAATCTACTGTAGTGGCTAATTCATTTGAACTGAAACCCATTTTTATCCAAATGATATCAAATAATCAGATTGGGGGATCACCAACTGAAGGTCTAAATTTACATCTTGTCAATTTCTTTGAATTGTGCTCTACATTTAAATATGATGGTGTATCAGATGATGCCATAAGACATAAGTTATTTCATTTCACACTAAGAGATAAAGCTAAGATGTGGTTGAATTTGTTAGCACCTGGATCTATCAAAACTTGGGGTGATTTAGCACAAAATTTCCTTGCTAAATATTTTCCACCATAAAAAACTATGAAACTTAGAAATGATATTACATCTTTTAATCAGTTTGAAGGGGAATCTATTTATGAAGTATGGGAACGATTTAAAAACTCTTAAGAAAGTGTCTACGCCATGCTATGCCATATTGGTTAATTATTCAAACTTTGTATAATGATTTAGCTGGATCTCTTAGATCTATTATCGATGTCGTTGTTGGTGGTTCATTGATGTTAAAATCATTTCATGATGCTTATGCTTTAATTGAAGAAATGACTACCAATAATTTTTAATGTCCTTCTGAGAAAGTGAATCTTGAGAAAGTAGCCAATATTCATGAATCTGATGTATTTACTATGTTAGAAAATCAAGTTGCTGCAATTTCAAGGAAGTTAGACCAATTTGGAATGAATTTTTCTAACCAATTTCCATGATTGAAGAGAATTCATTAGGCCGATGACAGATTCTCAAGCAGCATCATTTCAATTTTCATGATTGAAGAGAATTCATTATGTCAAATGGTAGATTCTCAAATATCATTAGAAACTTTGAAAAACTCCATGATTGAAGAGAATTCATTAGGCCAAATGGTAGATTCTCAAGCAGCATTAGAAACTTTGAATGTCATAAATAGCAAGCAGAATGACCCATATTTATCTTATTATAACCCAGGTTGGAAGAACCATCCCAACTTTAATTGGAATAATAATATGAGTGATAATAATCAATGATGGGGGATCAATCAAGGAAACCCATTGAGAAACTGGAAAAACCAAAGGAATAATAATAACTATCTATCTAGTTATCCTCAGGGTTTCAACAGTAATACACAATTTAAGGATAATAAGTTATCTATAGAAGAAGTGGTGTTACAAATGGGAAATCAGTTACAAATTCAAGGAGCTATAATTAGAAATATTGAAAATCTACTTGGACAAATTACAAATTCATTAAGTAATAGATCCCATAGAACACTTCCTAGTAATACTGAAACAAATCCAAAAGACCAGAATAAAGAGAAAGTAAAAGCCGTTCAACTTAGAAGCGGAAGAGAGTTGGAAGGTACGGTCCAAAAAGAAACTAAAGTGGAGAGAGAAGAAATTGAAGAATCAAAAGAGGATGCTCCAAAAGATTCTAAAAAACTTATTTCTCCACTTAAAGATATCTTAGAAAAACCACCACCTTCATTTCCTCAGAGGCTTCCTCAACAAAAGTTGGATAAGCAACTTTCAAAATTTATGGAAATTTTTAAGAAGCTAACAATTAATACTCCATTTTCTGAGGCCTTAGAACAAATGACAAGATATGTAAAGTTTATGAAGGATATTCTCAACAGAAAAACAAAGTTTGAAGATAATGCGACTATTGCACTTAGTAAGGAGTGCAGTGTAATTATTCAAAAGAAGTTTCGTGAAAAGCTTAAATATCCTGGTAGCTTTACAATTCCATGTGCGATAGTAGGCAGATTTTATGGGAAAGCTTTATGTGATTTAGGTGCAAGCATTAACCTTATGTCATTATCAATATTCAAAAGATTTTCATTAGGAGAAATAACCCCTACTATTGTAACTCTGCAGTTAGCAGATCGTTTAATAACTTATTCTAAAGGAGTTATAGAAGATGTCCTTGTAAAAGTGGATCAATTTATATTTCCTGTTAATTTTATTGTGTTGGATATGTAGGAAGATAAAGAGATACCTATCATTTTGGGGAGACCTTTCCTAGCCATAGGAAGAGCAATGACAGAAAGGGGAATTAACAATGTGCGTCAATGATCGAACTGTTACTTTTAACATTTCAAAATCAATAAAATATCCTGCAAAAGATAGAGATGATGAATGCAATAGAATGGTTGTTATAAGATATTTGAGTAAATGTCATTTCAAAACTAATTATGAAGAAAAATTTGAAGTAAAAGATTTGAAACACGACTAAGAAGAGGAATTAGATTAATGTGAAGATCTTTTTTAAGAAATATTCAAACTATGTTCGAAAAAGTTTTGAAATTTTGGACACATTAGAAAGAGATAAATCATCCAATCTCTTTTGGATGGTCAATAGCTGATATTAAAGGAATCAATCCTTCAATTTGTATGCATAGAATTCATAGGAAAGAGAATTGCAAACCTAGGGCTGATCCTTAAAGGAGATTGAATCATGTAATGAAAGATATTGTTAAGACAGAAATTTTAAATTGGTTAGATGATGGATTTATCTACCCTTTTTTAGATAGTGCATGGGATAGTCCAATTCATTGTGTTCCTAAGAAAGAAGGAGTAATTTTGACTATGAATGAACATAATGAGTTAATATCTACTAGATAAGTCGCAGGGTGGCGAATATGCATTGATTATAGAAAAATAAATCTTTCCACTATGAAAGATCATTTTCCACTACCCTTTCTAGATCAAATGTTGGATAGACTAGTTGGGCATAAATTTGGATTGATATACTGGTTATCACCGAATACAAATAACTCCTGAGGATAAAGAGAAAAAAACTTTTACCAGTCCTTATGGTACATGTGCTTTTAGAAGAATGTCCTTTGGTTTAGTAATGCCCCTGCTACATTTCAAAGATGTATGATTGTAATTTTTTGTGATTTAATTGAAAAAGGGATTGAAGTTTTTATCGAAGATTTTTCAGTTTTTGGAACTTCATTTGACTCAAATTTAGAACATTTATCAAAAGTTCTCAAGTGTTGTGAAGTAACAAATTTTGTCCTTAATTGGGAAAAATGTTAATTTATGGTAGCAAGAGGAATTGTCTTAGGACATAAAATATCAGAAAATGGTATGGAAGTAGATCCTGCTAACTGATCACTAATTTACAGTACCCAACAAATGTAAGGGAAATTAGGAGTTTTTTAGGACATGCTGAATTCTACAGACGATATATTAAAGACTTTTAAAAAATTGCTAAGCCCTTATGCCATTTACTGAAGAAAGATGCAATTTTTAATTTTGATGAAGAGTGCCTAAAATTAGTTGAGTTATTAAAATAAAAATTAGTCACTGCACCAATTATATTTTCACCAGATTGGGGAAAACCTTTTAAGCTGATGTGTTATGCTAGTGATTATGCTATTGGAGCTGTTTTAGGATAAAGATATGATAAAATTTTCAAAGTAATTATTATGCTAGTAAAAGTCTCTTAGAAACACAAATTAAGTATACATCAATTGAAAAAGAGTTATTAGCAATAGTATATGGCTTTGATAAATTTAAATCATACTTAATTGGAACTCATTGCGTAGTGCATGCAGATCATTTTGCTATTAAGTACCTAATGAAAAAGAAGGATGCTAAACCAAGTCTTATAAGATATATTCTTCTTTTGCAAGAATTTGAGTTTGAAATAGTAGATAGGAAGGGAACTAAAAATCAAATTGTTGAGTATTTGTCCATGCTTGAGTTAGAAAAACCACTCTATTTTGAAAAAGAAATTAATGAACATTTTCCAGATGAAAAACTGTTCAATATTAACGAGTCGCGTGTTACGTGGTATGCTGATATTGTGAACTTTCTTATTAGTGACATTATACCCTATGAAATGACATACCAACATAAGAGGGAATTTATTTCTGAGGCTAAGACTTATTTTTGGGATGATCAATTTTTATATAAACAAGGAAATGATCTTATTATTCGAAGATGTGTACCTTTAGAAGACACTTATGAAATTATCCAAAAAATGTCATAATTCTGATTTTGGGGGACATTTTGGTGTTAATAAAGTAACATACAAAATTTTACAATCTGGGTTCTATTGGCCTACTATCTTTAGAGAGGTTAATGCTTATATTAAAATTTGTGATAGATGTCAACAAGTAGGCAATATTTCTAGAAGAAATGAGATGTCCCTCAATTATATGCTAGAAGTTGAAATATTTTGTGTTTGGGGATTAGATTTCATGGGGCTATTTATATCATCCTTTGAAAATTTATATACTGTTAGCAGTGGACTATGTATCCAAATAGATAGAAGCTATTGCTTTACCTCAATATGATGCTCAAAGTGCTGTAAAATTTTTAAAAACGAGCATATTTTGTAGATTTAGGATGTCGAGAGTTATCATAACTGATGGAGGAATTCATTTGAGAAATGCCATATAGAATAATTGTTACTACTTATCATCCTCAGACAAGTGGTTTGGCTGACTAAATTATCCAATCAAGAAATTAAAAGAATTATGGAAAAATCTGTGAATCCAACAAAAATAGATTGGTCAGTTGAACTTAATTATGCTTTGTGGGCTTATAGGACTGCTTACTAAACTCCAATAGGAATGTCCCCATATAGGCTAATATTTGGAAAAGCTTGTCACTTACCAGTTGAACTTGAGCATAAAGCAAGAATGTTCCCATATAGGCTAATATTTGGGAAAGCTTATCACTTACCAGTTGAACTTGAGCATAAAGCATTATTTGAGTGATTGAAGAGTTCAATTATAATTTGAAAGATGTTGGTAATAAAAGATTGTTACAATTAAACGATTAAAGAGTTCAATTATCATTTAAAAGTTGCTGGTGAGAAAAGATTGTTACAATTAAATGAGCTTGAAGAGATAAGGAATATGCTGGTGAGAAAAAATCATTGCAATTAAATGAGCTTGAAGAGATAAGGAATGGATCTTATGAGAGTGCTAAGATTTATAATGAAAGATTAAGATGTGGCATGATTGAAGGATTCATACTTAAAATTTTCAGCCAGGGCAACAAGCTTTGCTATATAATGCAAGGTTAAGATTATTTCCAGAGAAACTTAAGTCCAGGTGGATGGGCCAATTTGTTGTGATAAAAGTTTATCCTTAAGGTGTTGTGGATATTAAAGATCCTAAAACTGAGAAAGTGTTTAAAGTGAATGGCCATAAACTGAAACCTTATTTAGTAGAGGATCAGCATAAATTTAATGATCAAATGATTTTGGATCAACCAGAATAAACACTGGTTACGTCGGGTTGACGATGTTAAGCCAAGCGCTTTATGGGAGGCAACCCATAATTATCAATGTGTTTTGCTTTGAATGTTATTTGTGACCGATTAAGAGAAATTTAGGGTAGTATTTTGAGACTATTATGTGTTATTAATGATTTTAAGACTTGATTTAGTGATCTAGACATGCTAAAATGAGAATTTGGACGTTAAGTTGACCGGTGTAAAATTAAGCATGGGCGCTTAAGCGCCAATATTCAGTGTCTAAGCACGGGAGTTAAGAACCATGTGCAAAATTTAGATTCTAGAAGGTTTAACCATCAATTAGTTGAATTAACATGACAAGGTAGTTTTTGGACATGCCTAAGAGTTATTATAGGGATTTAAACCTATAAATAGAAGGGTTTAGTGAAGGAATTTTGCCCCAGATCATTTTCAGCCCTAAAGTTTAAGAGAGAGAGAGAGATTTTGAGAAGATGTCTTCATCGGAGATGGAATTGAAGAATAAGGAAGAGACCATGAGGAAGAAATTCATTAGTCAGAGTGCACAAGAGATGTATAACGGTTTCTTAGCCGTTAGTACTGAAGGAATATCAAAAAGATCAACAAAATTGAGACTTTCACAACATTTCTGAAGACAAAGGTAATTGAGATTTATGTCTATCTAGAGCATATTGGATGACATATGAAAATGAAATTTAGCCATACTAGTTATATAGAAGAAGTGGATAAGGAGATGTATCTTAAACATAAATGGATAGAAGAAGATAGTATCAGAGCACGTCACTACCACTCATTTTATCAACTTTAAATTCTGATTGCCCCAAGAGAGACTAATAAAAGACCAAAATTTTTCCCAACAAATGAAGAATGGAATTAAGTTTTATGTTAGAGTTTGTTTGTTAGAGTCATTGTTTAATGTGTTATGTGTTAAGAGTTAAATACTATTTTTGGAGTTTATGTTACTAAGTTTAGTGCTTGTATTTTGAAGATTTTCTCATCCGAGACTATTTCGAGTGTGAAATAAGTGTTATATGTATATGTACTTTTTTGTGAATGAATGTATATGTTTTTGTGAAAATTTATGTTATTCTTAGAAATAGTTAGTTTGGAGAATTTTGAGAAAAAAGAGAGTTAAGGGAGAGAAAAATAGTCATTTATGTGTTATGAAACCATTTAGGGGTGGTATACTTAGGATTGTAGTGCATTTTGCTTATGTTCAAAAATATCAAAAATTGTGCACTGGTGCCTAAGAGCCACATTCTCAAGCTTAAGCGTGATGTAACCCAAGAGGTCAGCGCCTAAGCACGCCGGTTCATGAAAACTGGTTCACAAATGGTTAAAAGTGAAAAATAAACAAAAAAATCACCATTTTTACTCTCGCCGTCACCTTTAACCTCTCGAGTTCTCGATTTGGAAGTCTAGGGAAAGTCATTTCATGGAGATTTTTTGGTGGAATTGAGCAAAATTTGCAAGATTCAGATTCCTTGAGGTAAGAGCTTCACTTCTATGTAAAAATTTTGGATTTTCACCATGTATTTTGTTGGAAGAATTTGAAAATCACTATTCATGGTGAAAATTGAGGAAAAATCTATGGAAATTGCATAGAAAGTGTAATTTATACTTATAGGAGTTAAGTTTAGTGGATTAGACTTGATTTTTGAAGTTATTGTGGAATTTTATGAAATTTGTAGAATGGCGCCAAGAATGAATAGGAGCAAAGAAAAAAATCACTTTGATTCGAATAAATTTGTGAGTTCTAAAGCTCAAGATCATTGTAGTGATGCTCTGCAATCACAAAAACTTATCCAAGAGCGATGTTTCAAGAGTTCAGGTGGATCCACAGAAGATTTGATTGTTCACCGACAATGGGAACTATTCGGTTGTTTTTCTGTTGTTGTCATTACTTCTGTAGTTAGGGAGTTCTATGCTAACCTACCTAAGGCTGAAGACGATCAAGTCATGGTTAGAGGAAAATTGGTACCTTTTTCACAGGACGTAATCAATATGTTTTATCATTTACCACCTGAGACTTTATGTTTTTATGCAAACTATAGTCCTACTAAGACTGAGCTAGATGAGATTATTTCTTATTTGACAGTTGTAAGAAAGCTCTGGAAAATTACAAATGAAAGAAGAGTCAATTTTTTCACCTCAAAGTTGAGTGCACCTTCAAAGGCTTGACACTATTTTATTTCAGCCCGTCTATTACCTACAAATCATCTTAATCAAGTTATCAAAGAGAGAGCAACGTTTAACTATTGTATTTAAGAAGGCAAGCTCATCAATATTGGAGCTTTGATTTATCAGACTATCATCAGTTCTGCCACTGCCTTTACTACTGTAGGTCTATGATTTGCTTCCTTGATCTTTTCATTATGTGAGCAGGCTGGAGTGAGATATGATAGCTAGGAGGAAGTACTACTGCCTCTAAAGCCAATAACAAGTGTTAATGTGAAGTCATATTCAGAGCATTCTACTTTTGGCTGGAGAGGATGTTTTTCAAGGAGTTATGGAATGACAACGTCTGCTGCTTCTACTTCTGTTGCATCTACATCTGGACCATCTACATCACGAGCTTCTACTTCTAGAGGTGAGTCTATGGAAACTCAAACTTAACTATTGCAGAGGATGATGGACAATATAAACTATACCACAAATAATGTAAGAAATTTAAAAACTTTGCAGATCATATTGATGGGTATAATAGTAGAAAAAGTGATTATGAAGAGAAATTTCATTCATCTCTTAAAAACCTCATTAGGGGTAACCTAGGAGTGCAATTTCCTTCATATTCTAGATACCCTGATTACAAGTCTACAAATGTCTGAAATAGCGATGATTTTGAGGAAGATGAGGAGAACTAAGTTTTTTATTTTGATGTTTGTAATATGTGGTTGGACTATGTGGTTTGGACTTGCTACATTTGTATTTGTGTATCTGTTTAGACTCTGTTATGTGTGAAACTTTTATTTTGTTTAATTGTTATTGTGTTGTTATGTTTTTTTAGTATTTTATTTTAATTTCTAGGGTAGTAATTGTTGTTATGTGTTGATTATTGTGTTAGTTAGTTAAGGATTAAACTTGATTCAATTTCTAGTGAAAATTTAAAAATCTTGCTAACTTTAGTTTTAAAATTAAAAACTTAGAAAACTATTACCCTGTATTTTTTTTTATCTTGTTAGTATGTTTGTTTTTATGTTTAGACTAAAAATCAAATTTAGTTTGTTAGTTTGTCTTTATGTTTATACCCACTACTTATAAGTCTATTGAATCTCTACATGTTGAATTGAAATGAAAATGATGGAAAATTAATCAAAAATTAAATTTACTCCTATTTTTAGTTTTATACTTGTATAATTAGGGTATAAAAATTCTTGTAAGCATGTTATTTCAAATATTCATTCTTGCTTATTTATATTTGCTGCTAAAATGTTTAATTTTGTTAAAAATTTAAGTTTGGGAGGGGAGATGAAAAATATTTTCAAAACGTGAATTTTATTTGTTCTCAAATGAACTACAAGTGAATTTGATTTAAAAAGAAAAATGATTATGTATATGAAGTTATATTAGGGAAGAAAATTTTGATTTTAGAAATGAGTAAGAAAATTTAGTTAAAATTCTGAGTAATGAAGAAAAATATTCAGTTAAAAATTTTTAGGGTATAAAACGTTAAATATAGTGTAACTATCTTTAGTAAGAAAAATTGTATTTTTGAAAAATTTAGAAATTTAGACTTTTGTTTTTAATACTTAAATTTTTGTTGTTAAAAATAATTTTCAAAACTATTATTATATTTTTAAGTAAAAGAATTATACAAGATTTTGCTTTTGGAAAGGAGAAGCGGAATTCAAAACCATTAAAGGCCTATCCAGATATAGTAATCCTTGCCTAAAAAAGAAAAAGAAAAAGTAAAAGAAAAAGAAAAATAAAAGAAAAGAAAGAAAAATAAGGGAGGAGAAGCTTGAGGATTAGTGTCTAATAAAAAATTGGTTTGACATTTGAACTTTTTAAATTATAAAACTTGAGAAACTCTTAAACTTAGGGATATAATATGATAAGTAAAATTATTCTTAATAAAAATCTTTAATTGGAGATAATAAAAGGACTAAATTATAAATTTGGAAAATCTACAATATTTGTGAGTTAGATAGAAACTCATATTTTCATATTTCTTAACATTAAAAAATTCTAAACTTTAAGTTGGTCTCATTTACTAAATAATTTTTTCTAAATTGGACTACTATATTTCTAAATCTAAATTTTAGTAACTCCTAAAGAAACTTCATATACATATCATGCATATTTTGTTTTTGAATATTGGACAACTTGAGGACAAGTAACATTTTAAGTTTGGGGGATTTTGATACACCTAAAATATATAGTATTTTTAGCAACTCCTAAAGAAACTCATATACATATCATACATATTTAGTTTTTAAAGATTGAAGTTTCACTAAGTAGCATTTTAAGTTTGGGGGATTTTGATACACCTAAAATATATAGTGTTTTTAGACACATTTTTATGAGATATTGTGCTTTAATGGAAGGTATATGTGTGTTTTCTTTTAGGTATAACTAAAAAGGTGAAAAATGCTAAAAAGAGTGAAAAAGGATCAAATTTGGAGCAAAAAGGTGAAAATTGTGTTAAAGTGGTTTGGCGCCTAAGTGTCTGATCCGGGGGCAAAGCGCCAGTGAAACAAAAAAGGTCGCACCTATGTGTTAAAGGCCCCACGCTTAAGAACCAGAGGACCCGCACTAAAGCACCAGAGGCCCCGCGATTAAGCGCCACAAGCAGTTATGTGACGTTTTACTTCATTTTGCTGAATTTTAAAGGAATATATGAGGCACCTAATAACTAAAGAGGGTGATTATGACCACTACAAATGAAAATATTAATAAAAGACTTATGAAAGGAGGCATCCTTTGCAGAATGCATCAAATTGGGACACATTTTCAAGAGTTATCAAGGCAGCTCTTGGAGATTTATAAAAGAATAAAGTTGAGACTTTTTAAAGTGTACTTAAAAGTTCTGAAAAGTGTTGGAAAGGAGATAGTTTTGAAGAGATTTTCAGGCACCACAAATTTACTTTATCCTTTTTGTTTTTAGTTTTATTGTGAGAGTCAAGAGCGTTGTAAAACATAAAAGATTTAAAGGAACTTCAAGAGTTTGGTGGAGGATTTAAGATAAGTTTTTATCTTTTATTTTGAACTACTTTTGGTTTTAATCGAGACTTCTTGTTGGTTTGACAATGATTTCTACTTTTAAACTAAAGTATGATTTTGTTTTCTCCATGGATTCTGAGTAGTTTTCTTTAACTTTCTCCTTAAAATGTTAAGTAATTAAAGTTTGGATGGAAGTTGTGAAGAGTATTAATCATAAATGTTGGAAGAAGTTGTGATGATTTTAATCTATGTACTTCATTTACTTCTTGATTTGGCCTATCCAGATGTTAAAATTTGTTTTGAGAACATGTAAGAACCGGACTGGTGTTTTCTCAGTCAACAATTGGAAAGAATCATATGAAATTGTATGAATGAGAATGTAATTCATATGATTTAGTGCAAATAAATAAGAAAATAAACTTTTAAGGGTGTAGATTTAGAGGACCTTAATGTGACAAGTTAATGCCCCAACATGGTTTATTGTTTTAGGTTCTGATAGAAGATGTTAGCCTCCAGGTGGAGGGAATCGAGGGAACTCTAGAGTGAGATATAGTATCTTCCCTGCCTAGCTGGTCTTCAGAACCATTTAAACTTTAAATTAGCCAATTTTCATTATAAGAACTCTAGTAAGGGTAAAGAGTATTATTGCTCCTTTTTGGCACAACACAATTTACATACTTCCACAATTCTTTTACATAAACTAAAGTTATCTTTAGTAGTTTTACTATTTTTCAAAATATCAAAAATACCAAAAAGAATAGAATTTTACTTAATGAGAAATTATTTATTGTTTAAATAATTATCTTTTTAAAAATAAAAAGTTTGTGCATATTGCTTATTTTCCTGTGGATTCGATATTCAGATCTTAATCAAAAAGTCCTATATTACTTGACAACGATACGTATACTTGCGTAGTATCCTAGTATATATAAATTAAAAAGCTAAATACTTATTTTCTTCAGGATCAAATTTTTGGTTTTGTTGTAAAGTAAGATATCATAAGTGAAAAAGATCATCAAATTCATTGTTATACTATTGCATATAGACAATCGGGATCATGTATCTATCCTTCGAGGTAGATATATTGTTTGCGGTGTTTTGTTTGATCATTTAAACTATTGTAGATACGAGATTGTTTCGGTCTTGTATTTTCCAAAAACCCAACCCTATATATATATATATATATATATATATA
>JXCR01141645.1:67102-81997 GCA_002079205.1 Phalaenopsis hybrid cultivar
ATATATATATATATATATATATATATATATTAATTTGAATGTCTTTTGAAACCGCGAGTCGGGATAACCTTTTTGGTGACTGACAATCTCTAACTTCTAACGGCCGACATTGGAAGTGAAGTATATTCATGGGAGAGGTGTCAGCTAGGGGGTACCTTGACACCATGTGCTAAAATTGAGGCCCCAGGTATTATTTTTTCCCTTGCTTCCTTGAACATCTGTAACCTGCAACTAAAAAATAAAAGACTTAAAGAATCACATATATGATACAAATAAAAAATTATTTACAATAAAACATAAGAAAAGACTTTGCATATTTCACACACTTCACAATCCCCAAACATACACTTTACTTGACTTCAAGTAATTTTGAAATCATCAGTTTGAATTTGGCAATGCTTTGGATAGATTTTAGAAGAAAGTATTAGTGATTTATAATAATTCCATAATTATTTAAATCAAAGTGCTTAGGTCTCTCTTTTAGATGGAAATTGCTTAGCAACCCCCAAATATCCTAATTTATTTAATCCTAAACTATATATACATAATTCTTTCAAATTATTTATGTGAGGTCTAATTATCATGAAATTAATACTTCACACATAAAATTTGGTTAGCTGTGCACTTAATCATTTATAATTCCTCTATTATCTTTCTAAATAAAAAGTAAAGATAAAGTTTGTGAATTTTTTAATCATTTAATATAAGGTTAGGGGTTATGAATACCAATTTTTAACATAAGCTTAAACTTAAGCTTGTCCTCCTAGGTTCCTATACTTTTTTTTTATGCACAAACAATTTGTTTCTTTTCATGGAGGATTGTTTTATTTATTCAAGCTTGTTTTTAATAATTTTAAATACTAACCTTAACTTAAATCAAATTATTTTTTATTCTTAAATTTTCTAAGAGTTTGTAGTTCAAAAGATACTTACCAAGAATAGAATCCTTTAAGTGAATCCAATAAGAATTTACAAAAAAAATAATATAAATTAAGTATTATTGTAGTTATAAATCATGTATTTATCAGTTACTAATCCTATTCCCACCCTTCTAAAATTTCACATCACTTTAATTTGAATTATTTAATTTTTATTAAAATTCATCTTTATTCGTATCTTCTTCTACTTCTTTATTTTGTAAAAATTCTAAAAATAGATTTTTACGTTAATTTGTTGGCCAATTTTTACACAAATTACTTCCTCTTAAACTTATTTTACACTGCAAATGCATACAAGAACTTAATAAAAAAAATAAATGTATGATATCATATGAATATGCAAGAAACATGTAAAATAAGTCACATGTGATCACACACTACAACTAATAAAAAAATACATAATAACACATAATACTATCAACCACATAGAATATAATAATCAAATAAGCAATAAAATGATCAAAAGTCATATTCACGTGCATGTCAGACATATTGTCCTCATAATCATTTTGCTCCTAAATAAGAGTGTGAGGTAGATAGCCCTAGAGAAGCAAACTAATAGAAACATAAACATGCACATAATAAACCAAGAGAAAATATATTGAGCTACCTTCTCATAAGCGATTGATTTTATGTAATCAACCTCACCAAAGCACCACATACATAACTACATGAACATGAAATAAAGCAATAAAGTAGTCTCCAAAAAATTGCTTTGATTTATGTCTTCAGACTTAAAGTCAATTCATTTATAAAATCTTACTTTAGCACCAAATTGATTTTTTAATAGTCCATCATCATAATCCTAATATTTTTACCAGCAAAGAGAATTTTCCATTTCATTCATTTTTATTACAGTTTATCTTTTATTTGAAATAGACTTAACCTTATTCTCTCCTTCTTCTTATTCAATATCTTTTGTAAATTTTCTAATAACAATCTACAACACTCTTTATAGATTTAAAAATTCAATTCTTGATCTTCTGCTCTAATAGTTAATAACATTATTTGCAAGTCATTATTTTTCATTTACACCTCTTGTAAGAAATGGTCTTCCATGAATATTTTAGATCTCTACATCTTCTTCTAATTCCAATATAATGAAATCAGTTAAAAAAATAACTTATCTACTTTAAAAATGAAATCATGTATAACTCCACTAGGATAAGTTAAATAACAACCAACTAATTAAAGGGTTACAGTTGTAGGTTGAATCTCTTTTAAACTTAATTTTCTATAGGTTGATAATGGCGTGAGATAAATATTATATCCTAAGTCACTTAAATTTTTTCCAAAAAATGTACCTCTTTTATCCATTTAGTTATTGTAAATCTTTGAACTAACATGATAAATTTTTTAGATAATTGCACTACACTCTTCTCTTAGGGATACTCTCTAATTCTCCTAGCTAACAATTTTTATATAAAATATATTTTAAGATTCTGACCAAGTTAGGCATTTGTTCAAGAGCTTCAACAAATGGAACTCTAATAATAAGATTTTTAACACTTCTAAAAGAATAGAATTATTGGTCCAAATTATGCTTCAGAAGTCTATAGAGAAAGGTTGTAGTGGTTTATCATGTTTTGCCCATGGAGGTGTGGGTTTCTTTTCTATGTTTGGGGTAGGTTTTTCAATCAATCTTTCAGGCTCATGATCTTTCTCTTCATAGCTATTCTCCATCCTAATGATGTCTTCCCACATATAAGTCTAAGGGCTTCATAATTCTCTGCACTTTGCTCCCTAAGATTCACATATATGTTACTTGGTAATATTCTATAGGGCCTTTGAATCAATGAATTAACTATTTGCTCTAATAATGTTTCAATATTCCATATAGTTGCAACATGACTTTGTATATGATTCCCCATTCACTAATTTTTCTAAAGTCAATTTAATATCTAAATTGGTAATTAGAAGTGAAGCTTCCTAATTAAGCTATTTGTAGATTACTAATCCTCAGTTTATTGTAATTTCCTAAGAAATTATCTTATCTGTTACCCCACAATTGGTTTCTTATGATTTGATTATAGCTCCAACTAAAATAGGGTGATTTCTCCATCAATGATTATATATGTTGGAATAGGGTTGGTGACTTTACTTTTTATTACATTCATAAAATCTCATACTATAAGGATACACAAACATTTGTACTTATGATTTCTCATCTATTATTAGCAATCACATTATTTGATTTAAGGCTAAATTATCTAATTTTCATAAAATAGTGCTTCTTATTATGTTAGAATAGCTATAATATATGTGTTATCAATACTAGCTATTTTCATACAATTCACACTCCTAAAAAAACATTAAAAATTTTTGGTATTCATCTACTCAATAAATGAATAGGCTTAAATAGTTTAGATAAAAGGAACCCTTTAAAGTAGCATCTACAATTATCCTTAATGATCACACCAGCCCAATGTAAAAGGTTTGAATGACAAGCCAATCAAGTAGGGCATGATCTAAGCACTTTCTACGTAGTTCGTTAAATCTCATCAAGCTTCATAAATTGATTCTACATCTAATTGGGTAAAGGATGTGATTTTGTTCCTAAATTTAACAATTATGAATAAGGGAAAATAATTGATGAGAAAATTTTGGGCTTGTTCATCTTATGTGGCAATTGATCATGGTTCTAATGAGTTTAGACATTTTGGATTTATCATTAAGTGAGAAAGAGAATACTTATATTTAACAACATTGTTGAACATATTTTTATACCTGAAGTTGGCAAATAATTCTAAAACACTAGCCAAGTCAAGGTTCGGACTTTTATGGGTGATACCCTAAAACAGTTACTCCAAACCATTTTAATGATGGAATATTTTTGTTTCAAAGGGTTGGCATCTATGAAATGATTATTGATACTCATGTGAATTGCATCTACTGTTTGGTTAACAAATTTTTTAATAATTATGGGAATAATATTATCTTCAAAAGCTGGGTGATTCACTCTAGTGATTATTGTAATTATTTCAGTCCTGGTAATGGAACCAGAAAACTTGATACGCTCCCTAGTAAGTTGATTGAATTCTTAAAATTAGGTATTCTTAGAAATTGAGGTTTATCATGCAAGTATACATATTTTTTCAGTAATATAACACTTTATTAATTTGGAATTGTCAGTCCCAAAGAGATCGACATAATGACTCCTTTAAGAAAAGTTTTAGTTTAGTACCTATAGTTCTTAGTTTGGAATTATGATTAAATGAAAGTTCTACCAACTACTCTAACACAACTTCAATTAATTATAATATGTAAAACAACTTAATCTAATTAGATTGGTGATTATCAAGATATAAGAGTTACTCCTCTCTTGTGATTACATTAGTCGATTATAAAATAAAATATTATGAATTGCTATTTTAGCTAGTGATAAATAGGAGCACATATCTTGTTTACCCTCTTTAAAGCATGTAAAGAAGTTTATTTAGCCTTATTTTAATTCTTTAAACTTTATATTAAGCCCATCAAAGAATAATTCCTTATCTATTTGCATTGCCTATAGTCTACTATCATTATAGCCAACAAAACATTGTAAATACTCTAGTCGTTCTTCCTCCGCTCTTCTGAGTCCTAATGGAAAACAACAAATTTAACAATTCATATAGCCTGTACAAAAAGTAAATGGAATAAAAAAGGATACTCATCACATTGATAAAATCATTCTACACCTCCTATAAATCCTACTTATTCTTCACAAGAGAAATGTAACAAAAATCTACTCACAAAGCTTGAAAAACACCATAGAAATTTTGATCATTTAACAAAGCAAATCCACTACATATGGGTTTACAATAAGTACAAGACAAATATTAACATGATACTTTGCTTTCAACCTCTGAAAAGTGATGAAAAGTCCCTCCAACAATGTATCTAAGAGGTCTGTGCATTGTTGAAATGATCCCATTACAAACTTCTCTCAAATTCCTCTTCAATCTCTCTAGTGATTCCTAGTTTCTTCAAATATACAACTATTTTATACAACAATTAGTAAAATAAATTTTCTACAATTTTCTACAAGATATCTTAACTCTTGAACAACCTTATTTACATAGAATTTTAAATATATCTATTATTTTTTTCCAATAATCAAAATTGAATTAATCTAAAGTTAACACCATATACTTCAAATTATTTTAGAAACATGACTATTTTATTTGCAAGTTACTTAGGAAAAATATAGCTAGGCTTTCAAAATGTTTTCTCCCCCCCCCCCCAAACTTATTTTCTTGCATTTATAACATTCAAGAAAGAAATATAAGCAGGGAGAAAAAAAACTGAAGTATTTTCTACCACATAAGTCTATCACAAGAAAATATACAGGTGTAAACAAAAACGACAAGTATGTAGCAGTAAGTGAATCACAGTTCAACGTGTTTAACATGAAATTTGCATTAAAATTAATTACAATATTACAACAGAGAAGTTCACATAAAGTCCAAAACATCAACAAATACTACTCTAGTACATCCATAATATCAGCAATAAGAGAGAATGTACAATATAAATGAATAAAAAGTAAATACAATAATACAACAACATGTAAAAATACGCACATAAGTACATCACATCAAAATAAAAATCTACTCCTCATCCTCATCATCATCATCATCATCACCACCAACAACATCAGATTCCTCCACTGAATCTTCCTCCATTGCCTTGCTCTGCTCATATAACTGGTAAGGAGGATATGTAGGGAACTTCACTATTTTGTCACCTCAAATCCTTTCATTATATCTATAAAATTCTATTTGAGTTGCACAGAATTGGGCTCAATTAGCAAATCTCCTTTTTTTTTGCTCACCCAAGTTTGAGAAACGCTCATTGATTATGTATACCTCACCTTATAGAATTGTAGTATCATCTCCTACCCTTTCCAAATGTTCTGTAAATGTTTCCCTTTGATTAAGAGAGTGTGATGGTTTAAAAGTAGAAGAACTAGGATGTTCTTTATGTGATCCTTTTCCAAAATTAGCATGCCAACTATATAACTCAATTTTTGCTACTGAGATTGGCTTTAAGCATTGAAGAATCTCCTCATCATTACTAATAGCAAATCTTGCAAGTTGGCATATCAAAAAGATAATTGATGAATGTATCAAACCAAGAGTTGATCCTACTTTTATGGTATTGACTATAGAGTATTGAATAATGCAACCTACATTAATAGGTTCATATTTTGAATAAAATATATTAATAGGGCTCGATCCATAGTTACTTCACTAGTATTCTGACATGCCTAAAAATGTGCTACTTTTTTATATACATTTTATTCTCATTTTTAATGACATTGCACATTAAAGGATGGTTTTTTGTGTGTTTTTGGCTTCAGGTATAAGAAATGGAGTTTTTTGTAGAAAAGGGAGTGAAAATGGAGCAAAACATGGTCAAATGGACCAAAGGAGCAAAAAGTGAACTAGCGCCTAACTGCTAGATTTTGGTGCCTTTGAGCAAAACCCTGTACTTGAAAATAGAGAGCCAAGTTTCTAGATACAAGGCTATTATTTAAAACTTATATTAGGCTGGTGCCTAGGCTCTAAAATTTGGGTGCCTAAGCGTTAAAATCGGTTTCTCTTATAATTCAATGTATTTGGATCATTTTTAAAGGGGCATCTGAAGTGAATCTTAGGGATTTCGAGGGTTATATTAAATGAGGCTTGATGTCTCTTCACAAAGGGTGGAGGAGGAGAAGATCAAAGAAGGGGAGTGTGTGTGTGTGTATAAGGGAGGAAGTATCTGTTGGATTCTTGGTGACTTTTGGGACTTTAGAGAGAAGTGTAAAAGATTTCTATTTGTTGTGCAAGGAGGGTGTGAATCTTATGTAAAGATAAGTTTTGGAATCTTTTTGTATTACCTTTGAATTATTTCAAAATAGTTATATGAATTCAACAACATTTGCAATGAAGAATAAATGTGTTTTCTCCTTACTGAGTGAGTAGTTTTCCTTAGAATTTCCTCTTGTGATGAAGTAGTGGCATGTGTATGAAAAATTGTTATATGATAGAATAATTTTCATTTCTATGTGATGAGTAATATATTCCTTGCTTCATTGACATAGCGTACTGACCATAGGTTATGTTAAAATGTGTTATAAGTTGAGACTATGACATAGAAGAGAGGTAAATTAATAACTTGAGTTCACTCACATTGTCAGGTTGGATATGGTGAAGTAGTTTAGGCAGAGATGCAAATTTTAAAGGATATATACTTTATGATCTATTTTTATTATGAGCTTCTAGGTGACAATGTATGTAAGTGATTGGGTACCTTACCAGGAGTTCTATGGCATTTTAAACACTTTTGCATCTCTGCAAGCCGTGTAAACATAATAAAATATTAAGCTTTTTTATACACTCAAAAGTTAGTAAGTAGACATATGTTCCTTTTTGGACAAAAACTATTATATATATTTATCAATTCTTCTACTGCTTTTTCCATTATCTTAATTTCAAGAGGGAAGGGATCTTCATTATATAAGAAACTTCTAAAATTTAACAGCCTTCCTAGAATAGATTTTTATTTAATTTAGTTAATTTTAAATTTAGAGTAAATTAGTGAATTTAGGAAAATCAAACTTTTCAAAAATTCCAAACTAAGAGTTGATTGTAGTAGACTAGAATTAGCATAAGGGATTTCTTACTTAGCGTCTCTATAGGATCAATACTCTGGGTTTTAAAGAAAGCTTTATTTTACACATACTTGCGTAGAACATCTAGTGCATAAATTATAAATTAAATTCTAAACTCTATAACATATTCATTTTTCACACTAGCCACCTAAAAAACTTGGTCAACTTTTATATCAAGAAACTAAAATAACTACGTGATTGCAGGTAGAGTCAAGTTTTTGGCACCATTGTCAGAGAAGCTACGGTAAGAATTTTAGGTGAATTTTAGCTGAACCTAGAAGACTTAAATTTGGAAATTTTAGTGCTATTATCTAGTGTGTTAATTATTGTGTATTTATTTTAAATAAAATCCAATATACCAAATATATTTTTGAGTGCTTAAAGTACTAGATATTTGTCCTATTTGTTAAGTCTTCAGATTTGTTTGCATAGTTCATGAGCTGCAAACCTTAAACCTTATGAATCGTAACTAGAGAGAATTGTTAGGAGGACTATGAATAAAAAGGACTTCATGAATTTATTGTTGAAATGGTGGATCAATAAAATAATGAATATTCTATTTTGGAGTATGATGCTAGTAGCTTTGATAGAGTAAACCCCAAGCATGTAGTTAATTTTCATGAAGCTAATATGTTGACTATTTTAACTTCTCAGATTACATATATTGTGAGAAAGTTAGATCAATACATAGAAAGTTATCCTTAAGGACCCCCAGTTGTTTAGAAAAAATCATTTGGATAAGTTATTGAGAAAAATTATTTTGAAACTAGCCATGAGATACACAATTCTTAATCTGATTATTAAAACCCATGTTAGGAGAATCATTCCAACCATAACTGGAATAATAATTTTAGAGGAAGAAACCAATTGTGGGGAGATAATCAACTTAATTAGATAAGAAATTGGAATAACCATGACAATTTTAGCATTAAACTTACTTTTCCTCATAGATTTAACTTCAACCCATAGAATGAAGAGAATAAGTTATTGCTAGAAGAGGTTCTTATTCAAATGGAAAGTTAGCCAAAAACATAAGGGGATACAATAAGGAATATATGAAGCAAACTGGAGCAGATTTTTAACTCAGTTAAAATCCATCTTCAAGAGATTTTACCTAGTTTCCCTGAGGTAAACCCTAAAGAGAAGAATGGTGGGCAAGATGAAGCTATCCAACTATGAAATGGAAGAGAATTAGAGGATATAGTTCAAAATAACTTTGAATTGAGAAAAAATAAAAAGATATTGAAAGACCAATGGAAGAAATTCCTAAGGAATTCAAAAAATCTATTTCATCAACTAAGGTAAATATATAATGACCACCTCCTCCATTTCCTCAGTTCCAAGAGAAAAAATTAGAAGATAACTTAAGACATCAGAGTAACCTAGTAGAATTTGATCCAATATTTGAATCATCAAGATAGAATCCAATCCAAAATTTAGGAGATCTTAAATTATTATATAGAGATTCATTTCTTATAAATTATTAGGATGATATTAATCTGCAAATTGATAAAATCATTAGAAGAATATTGGATCTAGAAATAAATATATAAGTAATAATAACATAAATCAATATGAAATTGAAAAGTTGAAAGAAAAAAAAACTAAAATATGAGGATTTAGTAGGAATCTCAGGATTCAAAAAAGATTGGGTGATTGATCAGAGATTTGTTAAATGGAATTTCAATCTAGGATGAATCCTTTGTCGGGCTTAGGAAATTAAACAAGTGCTTTGTGGGAGGCACCCCATGTTTATTTTTGTTGGTGTGAGTGTTAATGAGAAGATGTTTTTGCTTATGCGTCAAACTTTGATGGTGTCTTTGTGTTTTTTTTTTGTTGGATTGATATATGTGTGTTGTAGCTATGATGAAGTGATCATGTAGTAAGCTATGTTTGTATATTATTTTTATGAAATGAATGTCAATGTTTTTTGTGTGAGGTAGAATTATCTTTATATTCATGCCTTATTTGCTATATAGAAATTCCCTCTACTAAATTGCAAACACAAAAATGATACTTGTCTACTTTTATACTTTTTACCTGTACTTAAGTTTATGCTTCCTTTCTAGTTCAGAATAATTTTTTGCATGTATTTAACAAGTTTATTTTTTCTTCTTGCCATATTTATCTGTATTGATTGTAAAATATTTCAATTTAAGTTTGGGGAGAGGAAAAAAATAAATTCCAAAGTTAAATTTTACTTGTTCTGAAAGAAATTACAAATAAATTTTATTTTAAAACAATTTTTGTTATGTGGAGTTATCATAAGATTACTAAAATTTTAACTATAGAAATGTAATAGGAAAACTTAGTTAAGATGTTTAGTAGAAAATAGTAGGGAACTAATTTTACTAATTATAGTTGGAATCATTAAATTCTTAAAAAATTAAGGAGTTTTATAATAGTATATTTTGGAGAATTGAGCTCTATTAAAATTCTTTTTCAAAAATTAATAAAACATTTCAAGTTAAGGATATAAAATAAATTTTTAACTTTATAAAAGAGATAGTAAAATTCAAAATCCTTAAAGGCCTATCCAGATATAGTAATCCTCATATAAAATTATAAGGATTAAAAAGATTCTGAAAGAAAAGAAAAAGAAAAAAAAATAAAATTTAAAGGAAAAGAAAAGTAAAAAAAAATATTTGGAGAGAAGCTTGAGGATTAGGAGTTAAATTAAAATTTATTTCACTTGAATCTTTCAAAGGAAGAATAATTACGATAAATCCTAAGCTTAATTTTATAAAGTATTATTAAAATTATTTTCAAAATAAAATCCATAAATTCTAAAATTAGTATTTTTATAAGAATCCAAAGTTTGGAAAATTTTCAATTATTTATGAATTAAATAGAAAATCATGATTCCTAAGTTTAATACTAAATATTCTGATACCTTAGATATCTTGTAATTTATTGGATATTCTTCTAATTTAGGCTATAACACTTCTAAGAAAAAAATTATGTCTTTTTAAAGAAACCCACTAACATAAATCAACGTTTTTTTAATGTTGTAGAGTTACTTGAGGACAAGTAACTTTTGACACGCCTAAAAGTTTGTTACTTTTTTATATATATTTTATGCCTATTTCTAATTATATTGAGCTTTTAAAAGAAAGTATTTTGCATGTTTTTAGTTTCAAGTACATGAAATGGAGTTTTAGAAAAAAAAAAGGAGTGAAAACAGAGCAAAAAGGGGTCAAATGGAGCAAAGGAACAAAAAGTGAACAGGCGCCTAGGCATCAGATTTTGGTGCCTAAGAACCTACATGAAAATAGAGAGCCAAGCACCTAGGGGCTAGTTTATTATTGCAAGCTTCTAGAAGGTTGGTGCCTAGGAGCCACAGTTTGGTGTCTGGCAGCAAAATCGACTTTTCTTATAATTCATTATATTTGGACAAATTTTAAAGAGACATATGAAGTGACTCTTAAGGAATTAAAAGTTTACATTAAATGAGTCTTGGGCTCTCTTAAAAATGGGTGGAGGAGGAGAAGAAGAGAGGAGTGGAGTGTGTGGGTGTATGTGTGCGTGTGTGTTTAAGGGAGGATGTGTCTTTTGGAGTCTTGGTGACTTTTGGGACTATAAAAAGAAGTGTAAGGGATATCTATTTGTAATCTAAGGCGGGTGTGAATCTTCTATAAAGATAAGTTCTAGACACTTTTTTGTATTTGCTTCAAATTATTGCAATATAGTTGTATGATTTTAATGTCATTCGCATTGAAGAATCCATGCATTTTCTCCATGCTTGGTGAGTAATTTTCCTTACTTTTTCCTCTTATGATGAAATAGTGGCATGTGCAAGAAAATTTTCTTTATGATAGAATAATTTTAATTTCTATGTGAAGAGTAATATCTTTGCCGCTTCATTGACATAATGTAATGGCCATCGGTTATGTTAAACTCTTTCGTAAGTTGAGTCTAAAACTTGAAAAAGCAGTGAATTAACTTGAGTGCACTCACATTGTCCGATTGGCATTGGTAAAGTAGTTTAGGAGGCAATGCTACTTTTAAAGGAAATATACTTCATGATCTATTTCTATTAGGAGCTTTTACGTGGTAATTGATGTAAGTGATTGGGTACCTTAACAAGAGTTGTAAGGCTTTTTAACCACCTTTGCCTCTCTGTTAGTTATGTAAACCTAATAGAATAATGAGCTTTTCTATACACTTGGAAGAGGGTAGGTAGAGATATGTTCCTTGTTGGCATAATAATTATTACATAATTCTATCCATTATTCTATTGGGTAAACCATTATCTTCATTTCAAGAGGGAAGGCATTTTTATTATGTAAGAACTTTGCAAAATTTAACCAGCCTCTATAGATTTTTTTTAATTGATTTAGTTAATTTTAATTTTAGAGTAAATTACTGAATTTAGGAAAATCAAACTTTTCAAAAATTTCAAATTACGTCCTGATAGTAGTAAACTAGAACTTAGCCTAAGGGATTTCTTACCTCGCTTTTCTATGGGATTAATTATCTGGGTTTTAAAGAAAGCCGTGAACTATACATATGCTTGCATAGAACCCCTAGTGTGTAAACTATAAATTAAATTCTAAACTCTATAACATATTCATTTTACACACTAGTCACCTAAGGAAACTTGGTCAAGTTTTTGGCTTGAAAACTAAAATAACCATGTGATTGTGGGTTGAGTCATATTCGTAGAGGGAAGTAACTTGTCTAAAATGAAGAAATGCTAAGACTTAGATATTTCATTTAATTTAGAGGTAGGAAATTTAATTATAGCACCCTCACTTTCCTTCCACTATCCTCTAACATCAGTTAAAAGTTTTGTTACTTCACCAAGAAGACCTTTAGTTAATGGAGTATTATAATAGGTACAATGAAAAATATTAATCAAGGACAAATATGCATTAATACATGAGGGGGAAATATTTACATATGTTTCTCTTAAAAAAATCCATCATGAGCTTCAAGTAGATTTGAATAAAATTCTTTTACTACAGCAACTACAACAACAAATGTATAATAATAAAATTTTTCTCACTTCTTGTTAGTGATCATTCCTTACATCTCTCATCCATAACTAAACAATACTCTCACAAAAATTAATTTCTTTGATATTAAGAGGTTGTAATATCTCAACGGAGCTTTGGAGCTCACAAAATTCTTCCAATCAAAAGAAACTTTGCCTATACCTTCCTTGGTTTTAGGTGCTAAAACCTAAGTGAGATATATAATTTAAGATGAGATGGGTAAGTCTATGATTTAAATGATTCAATATGCAAATTAAGAGTTTAATCAACTCTCCCTAAGGAATTTTCTTCTTCTCCAATGTTTTTCCAAAAACCTTAAAAAATCTTGGATGAAAAATGGAAATGCAAGCTTACAATGTAGAAATTTACATTAAGGAGGCAAATACACTTGAAATCTTCTTGAATGAGCTCAAATTCAAATTGAAAGGATGCCCTAAGTATCACTCTCTACTTTTCAGAGAGAGCTCATGCAAAAATGACCTAAACCGGGGTGGTTTAGCTTATTTTTTTCAAGAATGAGGGTCTGGCACCAAGGCGCTTAGTTGCATTGCCTTGGTGATAGTCTGTTGGTACTTAAAAGCTAGCACAATTTCTGACACTTTGGTGCCAGGGGTACTAAGGACTTTTTGCTCAGTAAAAATTTGGTCCTAGTCATTTAAATTGAATGTTTTGATCCTCCCCAAGTCCTTAATCACATTATTAATTAGACAAATAAGATAGATAAATGAGGCTAACTCTTCCTCCTTCTCATCTCACCTCCCTTATTTACTTTCAATTTCTAATTGAATTTCCTTCCAAAGAACTACTGAGCAAAATAAATATTTTTATAGGTTCAACCCCATTGATAAGATTATCCCTAATACATTGGCTTATGTGTTGCTAACCTCATGTGTTACCTCATCCCCTAAAATATGCACCTCTAAAACATGCTGGTCTATTAGACCCACTTGATGACAAATAAGGTGAGATAATGGAAGTAATAAAATCAAAATGGACTTATCTTATGTATAAACTATCATGTATCTAGTAAATCTTTGAGTTTGATTGAGAATTAAAATGTAGTGGAATAGTAAATCCAACTACAACTGGAAATCAAATAAAAGTCTAGTCACAACAAGAAGCTAAGGAATCACCAATCTCATAACTCACTAAAATCAAAGCAATACATAAAAAACCTAAACATCATAAAGAACATCAAATAATCCATTCCAAAACAAACAATAACACAATACACTTTAATAAAAAAAAGCTTAGATTGCCTCCCAAGAAGATCTTGTAACATCATCAGCCAGACAAATCCAGATACTTACTTAGGTTGACCCAACAATAAGACCACATTAATTATAGGCCTTTCTCAATGTATGTAGGATTTAAGTCTTTATCCATTCACTTTAAACACCCTACCACTTTTAGGATACTTAATCATTATTGCACTAAAAAGATAAACTTTAGTTACAATAAATGGCCCTGACCGCCTGAACATAAGTTTTTGAAGAAATAATTTCAATTGAATATTATATAGTAAAATCTCCTACCCAAGTTCATACACTTTCATAAGAACTTTCGATCATCTCGATTTTTATAATTTTCTTTGTAAAATTTTGCATTTTCATTAGATTGTTGTCTGATTTTCTCAAGTTTATCTAACTGCAATAATCTCTTCTCACTGGTTTCTTTCAAGTTATAATCAAATTCCTCAATATCCCAATAACTTTATGTTCTAATTCCACTGGCAAGTGAAAAGATTTTCCAAAAATGACCTATATGGAAACATTCCTATAGGAGTTTTTTAGTAGTCATATAAGCCCATAATGCATTGTCTAGTCTTAAAGACCAATCATTTCTACTAGGATTGAAAGTTTTTTTCTAAACTCCACTTGAATTCTTTGTTAGACACTTCTTCGAAACCACTTGTCTGAGGATGATAAGTTGTGGCTATTTTATGTTTAATTCCATATTTAGCAACTAGTGTCTCCATTTTTTTATTCTTAAAATGACTTCCTCTATCACTATTAATAACTCTAAGCATGCCAAATTTATTGAAAATATTCTTCTTTAGAATTTTAGCTACACTTTGAGCAGTACAGCTTGGAAGAGCTACTGCCTCAATTCATTTGGAGACATAATCCACAACTATCGAAATATATAAATTTTTAAAGATGGTACAAATGGTCCCATGAAATATAATCCCCAAATATGAAAAATTACAATCACCAAAATAAAATTTAGGGGCATTTCATCTTGCAAGATATATTGACTACTTTCTGCCATATATCACACACACACACACACACACACACACAGATATATATATATATAT
>JXCR01141645.1:82244-104301 GCA_002079205.1 Phalaenopsis hybrid cultivar
TATATATATATATATATAGATAGATATTCACATCTATAAACTGAGTAGGCAAAAAAAATCTAGATTGTAAAATCTTAAATGCAATTCTATCAACACCAAAATATTCCCCAAACCAAGAATCATAACATATCTTAATAATTTCTTCTGAATACTTATTCCTTACACTTTTTGTACAAATATGGGTCATCCTAAAATTAAGATCTAACAATATAAATAAATTTTTTTCATTGATGGTATGTTAATCTATAGGTCATAATATCACTAACAATAAAATTTACTATGTCAGCATACTACGGAATGTGTCACTCCACTATGGATAAATGGTCGGTAATTTGATTATCATATCTTTTTTATCTGCAACTTTAATATCCAACTATAGCACTAAAAGGACCCCTCTAATTAGTCTTAGTTTAGCATCCAACTTTGACATAAGATATCTAATTGGAGAATGATTGGTATGAATAATACAATTGGTTTTGATTAAATTAGATTTGAATTTATTAAAAACATGTATGATAGCCAATAATTGCTTCTACAATGTAGTGTACTTGATTTGAGTTCCATTAAGGGTCTTGTTGGCATAGTATATATCTTTAAAAATTTTGTCTTTTCTTTGCCCTAATCTCTGATAGAATAGTCACTAGAATCACACATCATTTCAAATGGTCTGCCCCAGTCAGGTGAAACTATAACAAGAGCAGTGACTAAGTTTTCATTCACTATATTGAATGCATTTAGGAAATCCTGATCAAAATTAAATACTATGTTCTTTTGTGAAAGATGACATATAGGTTTAGAGATTGTGAAGAAATCTTATATATATTTCCTATAGAATCCAACATGTTCGAGAAAACTTCTAACTCCCCTCACAGTAGTAGGTGGAGGTAGCTTTTGAATTACTTAAAAATTTATTGGGTTTACTTCCATGCCTTTTTCAAATATTTTATGTTAGAATAATACCTCCCGTGACTTTGATTTGACATTTTTATTAATTGAGAACAAGATTAGTTTCTTCACAGCATTGTAACACCTTTGTTAAATGTTCTAAAAATGAATCAAATGACGTTCCAAGAGCTGATTAATCATCTATGAAAACTTCTATCTCTTTCTCAATTAAGTCACAAAAAATAAACATCATGCTCCTCTAAAACGTTGTAGGTGAGTTACATAACTTAAATGTCATTCATCTAAAAGCAAAAGATTCATAAGTACTTATTAATGTATTATTTTCTTGATCATAAGAAGCTATAGGTATTTGATGATTTCTAGCATATCCTTCTAGAAAGCAAAAGTACTAATGAACAACTAACTTATCCAACATCTGATCTAGAAAGGGTAAAAGAAAGTGATCTTTCCTAGTGGTTGAATTCAATTTCCTATAGTCAATACAAATTTTCCACCTAGTGAAATGTCTGGTAAGAATGAGTTCATTTTGTTCATTTACAGGTACTGTCACTCCACCATTTTAGGAATATAGTGAAAAGAGCTAACCTATGTAATGTCTTATATAGGATAAATAATACCTGCATATAGTCACTTTAATATTTCTTTTCTAACTACTTCTTTTATAATTGAATTTATTCACCTTTGAAGATCTGCCCATGGTTTATGATTATCTTTCATCAGGATCTTATGCATGCAATTAGAGGGACTAATTCTCATAATATCATTAAGGTCCATCAGAATGTTGTCTTATAATTCCTTAGAATTTCCATTAATTTTTCTTTTTGCAAATAAGTCAAAAATAAAGATATGATAAATGGTAATATAGATGAATTCCCTAAATAAGCTTATTTTAAGTGTGTAGGAAGCACATTTTTCTCATGTTCAAGGGGTTCCTCAACAAAAGTAAAAAAAGGTTTAATATTTTCTATTTCATCTAGAATCTTAAACTTCTGCTGAACGAATTTTGAGTCATCAGTAATTAATAGAGCTGATTCATCCTAGTATTCCATGTATTCCTCATCATCTAACTTTGAATCAACAGTTTAAACTTCAAAAATTTATGTAAAATGGCTACTATACAAATAATCAATTAAGACCATCCGAAAACACGCATCTTCATTTCCTTCAGAAGGACATTTCATAGATTTTAAAATATTAAATGTAACTTCCTGATAGTTTACTCTCATTATTAAGTCACCTTTTTGTACATTGATCATATCTCTTTTAGTAGCTGAAAAGGTCAACCTAAAATGATTGGAATTTCTTTATCAACCTGCATATCTAACACAATGAAATCAATTGGGAAGATAAATTTATCCACTTTAACTAAACCATCTCCTATAACCCTCTTTGGATAAGTGATCGATCAATCAACTAACTGAAGGGTTACAGTAGTAGGAGACACTTCTTCTAATCCCAACCTTCTAAAAATAGAAAATGAAATATGTTTTATAGTTGCTCCAAGATCACATACTGCTTTTCCAAAAAAATCTTTCTCTTATTGCACAAGGAAAGGCAATGTTTCTAAGATTGTTAAGTTTTTGAGAAAGCTTATTCTGAATTATAACACTGCACTCCTCATTGAGTGTAACTATCTTGTAATCTTCAGGCTTCCCCTTTTTATTAAAAATATCCTTCATGAAATTTATAGAAAAATAAATATATTCTCCAGAGCTTGAGCAAAATGAATATTAATAGTTAGAATCTTAAATATTTCTGAAACATTTTAAAAATTTTGATCCAGCTTCTACTGTCAAAGTCTTTGAGGAAATGAAGGTGATTGTTTTTCTATGTAAATTTTAGTTGGAGTTACTAATTTTTCTAATTTCTTGGAAACATTTTCCTAAGGAGATCTAATGATTTAATTTAATATATATTAAGAGTTGCTTTTCAAAATGATTTAATTTAATATATATAATTTTGATATTAAAAAATATTATTTTAACTTTAAAAATTTAGACTAAGGAGATCTCACATATTTAATAGTTTAAGTAATCAAGCACAACACTATAAGTAAAACACCATCCCGAAAGATAGGCATACTACTTGAGAGTGGGCTAGATTACATAAACTAAATGATTTGTACATCCATTTGATTTGTGAACCTATTTTGTGAGATTGATAAGTCCCCTTACCCAAAATAAAGATTAAGTAGGATTTATTTTACATGGGTTCCAAGTTCACTATAAGGACAAGATCCTATAATTAATCACATCTTAAATGAGTGAAGTAACTTAAGAAAACTCTCGATAAAGATCAGTGGTTCCATCTTCAAGTTCAACATTTAGGTTTTCAGGATTGGACATAGAAAGTGAAGTGAGAAAGGACTAAATACGAGCATTTATTTTAGGAGTCCAAAGGAGGTAAGAGTAGGGGATGCTGACCCGACGTGCAATTATGCAATTATTTAAGTTCTGAAAGATGGCCAAAAAGTTGACCCAATTTATATTCAGCGACTAATGTGCAAAATAAATCAACTAATAACTTACAAGCTAGGGGTACAATCCCAAGTATACGCATCGCTTAAAGTAATGTAAGGTTTTCTTTAAAACCCCTAGTATCGAACCTAAAAGCAATAAGTTAATTTCTATGTAAACTTTTAAATATTTCTACTCAAACTATAAACAAAATTTGTAGGAGAATAATATCAAACTATTTGTAAAAAGATATAAACTAAAGTTTTCTATATCTAAATTAAAGTAAAAATTAAATGCAAATTTTCTAAACTATAGATGTGTAAAGGAGTATGATTATAATAAAAAGAATTTCCCTTGATAAAGAGATTTTAATCAGTGTAGGAATCAAATGCTTCAAGATAAAAATGAGATTTTATGACAAATAGGAGCATTTCTAATCTTTACCCTCTCCTGAGTGTATAAGGAACATTGGCTAATCTAAAGTTAAGATTTTGATTGATATTGTTGTGCTAAGTAGAATCTAGCCTCACATATCCAGATTACCTATTATGCCCTCTCTATTAGAGCCAACCAGGCCTCAAGTTTGGAACTAAAGACCAAACTGATATAAGTTCTAGCCTATCACTCTAGAATCATCAATTATATGCCCATCAAAACTTATCTCCTTATTTATTTGCACTCACCCTTGGACATGGCTACCCTCCATCCAAGGTCCAGAGTGGTACTCACTAGTTGGGTCAAATCATAGCCCTCCCAGATCATTTTGTTTTCCAATGGATTTTAACATCACAAATGGTCAGTTTTCAAAGTAAATTAAGAACCAGTGAAAATACCATCACATATTTTTGGAATAAAAGAAATCTTTACAAAATTCTAACCCCACACATGATTACTTCTTATTACAAGGATAAAGATAAGAAAAATACTCATAATTCATGGGGATAACAAAACAAAACATGATATATATTGGAAACCAAGTTTATAAAATAAAACTTTAACAAAAGTACAAATACTTATCTCAAACTCTTGTCCAAGCAATCCTTTGAAGTTCCTTCACTGATATTGACTCCACGAGACTCACACATAACTCAACAAACACTCACAATCACAAAGTCTCACCACACTCTCACTATGGTGGTTGTCAACCCGACCCGCAATTACATAGTAATTTAGCTTCCAAGAGATAGCAAAAAAATTGACCCACATTTATATTTAGCGGCTAGTGTGCCAAATCAAAATGTTATAACATTTATAAAATAGTTTAAACACAAGAGTTACTACGCAAGTATACATATCATTTCGAGTAATATAGTGTTTTCTTTTAAAACCCAGAGTATCAATCCTATAAAGAAGCGAGGTAAGAAAGCCCTTAGCTGAAATCCTAGTCCACTTCTAACAAGTCTTAGGTCAATTAAGATGGTGTTTTATATATAAACTAATCCTAAATGCAAATATTAAATGTAAGGATAAAAATTATTCCTAAATGCAAAAATTAATTCTAAAGATAACTTATCAGATTAATTTGTTTGGAGAATTTTAAGATGTAAGACTTCCCTTGTAGTGTGTTGACAGAGATAATGTATAGGAATGAAATGCTTAAAATATAACATTGTGGTCACAAATAGGAGCACAACTATTTTTTACTTCTTTCAAATTGTTTAAAGAACATTGGCTAATATAAATTTGGTGTCAGCATGTATGATAGTGTTGGGTAGGTTCTAGTCTCTCATTCCTAGATTACCCACTGTGCCCCCTCAATATGACCTACTAGTGACTCTTAGCTCCAATCTCTAGACAAAATTAATAAAAGAATCTTGCCTGTCACCCTAGAAACATCAATTATACTCCCATCAAATCTTATCTCCCTAAACATGTATCAATTCAATGCAAAACAAAAGTAAAATGAAGATATTGGCATAAGCAGTAAAACAATTGATAGAATTATGTAATAAACTAAGTGCCAAAAAGGAACATATGTCTACATACCCAATTTAGAGCATATAAGTTTGCTTAGTAAGTCATTAGTTTTATGCAACAATATGTCACCTAAAAACTTCTAATAGAAATAGATTATGAATTATATTTCCTTAAAATTTGCTTTGTCGCCAATGCTATTTCGCAATAACCAACCGAACAATGTGAGTGCACTCTAGTTGCGAGATCACCGCACTCTTGAGTCTTAGTTTCACTTATAATATTTTAACATAAACTATTGCCACTTAAGTTATGTTAATGAAGCAAAGGACATATTACTCATCACATGAAAATAATAATAATTTTATCATGAAACAGTTTTTCCAACACATGCCACTACATCATATTAAAAGAAAATTGTAAAGAAACTTATTTACGAAGCATGTATAAAACACAATAGAAAACTTCATTTAAATCAAAGAAAATCCACTACAAAGTGTTTACAGCAATTACAAGATAAGAAAGAACATAATACTTAGCTTTTTCCTTCTGAAAAAAAAGACGAAAAATCTCTCCAACAAAGTCTCTTATCGATCCAAGTGCCGCTCATACTTCCTTACTCATATCTCTCAAAATCCCTCACCATTCACTCCAAAAACTTGAGAAATCTACATCTCCATAAACTCACACCAAACACTTCCTAAAACACTTCCTAATTTATTCTCTAGACTCTTCTAGTTACTTATCATAAGAGGTGTCAAGACTCTCTATTTAGAGAGAAGCAAAAACCCCTCCTTTCTCTGAGAGACACAACTCTTCATCCAAAAGACACACCCTTTCACTCCAAGAGACACTTCTCTTCATTCAAAAGCCACTCCAAGTGTCTAGATTCATTTAACCACTCAAGGGGCGTGCATAGCCAGATATAACCTTCTAGAACATCCCAAAACCACCAAAAGTTGTCTAAAACTGTCTGCAACCGTTTCTGGAGCCTAGACACCAGTTTTGAGTGTAACTATTTCGTAATTATAAAGGAGAAATAAAGTTTAACCATGAAATTCATTTTCCTTACCCCCCCCCCCAAACTTAAATTATTAAATGTTTTGCAATCAATTCCAAAAAATGTAGCAGGAAGAAAAAGTAAAAGCTAAATCTACCAGCTACTACAACATCCTATCAAATTCATATACATGCATAATCAGGATAGAATGACTGCATGAGAAAGTAAATCTAGCCTAAAACATGCTTTCAATAATATTAAACTAAATGGAAGTATTTGAAATTTCTATTTTTATTTCTTCCCCCAAACTTAATTTTGACATGTATAGCATTCAGTAAATAAAATATAAGCAAGAAAAAAAATAGTTCAGAAATTATATCTACCACGAATGTCTATCAAAAATATCTACTAGTATTCATTAAGAAGGAACAATTTGCAATAGAAAGTTATTCTAAACTAAAAATGCCAAATAAAATTTTAACTAAATAAAGGTCTAAAAAGTATAACATGAATCAGCATAGGAATATAAATTTAAGTGTTCTTCAAGCTCTTTATATTGTTGTAACACAAACACAAACATACATGATAAATGAGGTTAATTCTTTCTTTAAATCATTGCACCTCAATAACTTTCTTACAATTTCTAACGGAATCATGAAGTAGATAAATTGGGTGCTTATAAATGATCTTATAGATTTTAATCCCATGGATGTGATTAGCCCTTATATATTGGCTCACGAGCACCAACCCCAGGCATCACCTTATCCCTTAAAGTAAGCACCTCTAAGAGTTATAAATATAGTGCAAGATCATCCACATGTTACTCATTAAGCTAGTTCATGAATCCTACCAAATGAAAATAAGGTCAGAGGAAGGAAGTAATGAAATTGAGATAAAACAGTCAATGTCCAAACTCTAGATATGTCTAGTAAATCCTCAAGTCTGATTTAGGATTGACTCGATATGTTCTCATTAATCGAACTATTACCAGAGAACAAATATAATTCCAGTCACAATGAAAAGTCAAGGAATCACCTCACTCATGACTCATTAAATTGAAATCAAACCACTAACAATCCAAAAATTAACAAATGTCGATAACACTGATTAATCCATAATGACACATAAAGATCAAATCAATTCACTAGCTATCAAAATATCCACCAACAATATTCAAACTGATCAATACACTAAAACAAACATAATACGACACTAACATTAATGCCTCTTAAGCATACTAAATAAAACCATGCTGATAACTATGGGTTGACCCCCATAAAGCGCTTGGTTTAACCTTGCTAGCCCGATAAAAGATTTCCCTACCGATCAAATTTCCATTTAGATAAACACAAATCAATCACCCAATATTTTCCTTATACTGAGATTCTTACTAAATCCTCAATTTTTAGTTTTTCATTTTACTTCTCAAATTGATTCTAATTGTTCATCATCAAGTTTCTTTCTAGATCTAATATTCTTCTTATGGTATTCTCAATTTGCATATTATTATTATCCTTAAAATTCATAAGAAATGGAACACCATATGATAATTTTAGGTCTCTTAAATTTTGATTTAGATTATACATAGATGATTTAGATCCTATATCAAATTCAACTGGGATATTCTTCAGTCTCAAGTTATCTTCTAATTCATCTTGTTGGTACTGATTATATGGTAGAAGAGGTCTTTCAATATTTAACTTGGTTAATGAAATAGGTTTCTCTAATTCCTTAGGAATTTCTTCCATTGGTGTTTCAATCTCCATCTCCTCATTTCTCAACTCAATGTACTTTTTAAATATATCCTCTAATTCTCTTCTAATTTTTAGTTTGATAATTTTATCTTTCCTATGGTTTATCACATGCTCACTAGGTAAATTATCTGGAGGATTAATATTAATTGAGTCAACAATCAACCCCAATTAGTTTTTTATGTTCCTTATATCAACCCCTTGACTTTTAAACTGATTTTCCATTTGAAAAATAGCCTCATCTATATACATCTCCTTCTCCTCATATGGTGGGTTAGAGTAAAATTCAAAAGGAAAATAAGGTCCAACGTTATAGTTTTCCTGATTATTCAAATTACCTAAAGGATCATCTTGATTTTAATTCCACGATTGGTTTCCTTCTTCAAAATTGTTATTCTAGTTAAAGTTGGAAGAAATGTCCTAGCCTGGGTTGTAGTAAACAAAATAAGGATTATTTAAGCAATTTTCTATGTCATGCATATTTTTAAAAGAGTTAGTGTCAACCAAAAGTCCAAATGAGTTTTCTTCAATGAATAGAGGTTTTTGAGGTTGACATCTCATAATGATCCAACTTTCTTGAAATGTCTGCAACCTGAGAAGTTCAAATATTCAGTATATCACCTTTATAATTATTCATCATTTCTACAATAGCTTTTGAAGATCTTTTCAATTTCACCATTCTCCTAATAGTTCTCTCTATTTTTTAGTCTTATGATTCAAGGTTTGCAACACATGAACTACGCATATAAATCTAAAACTTAACTAATAGGACTGATATCAAGTGTGTGAAACACTCAAAAATATTTTTTGGTATTTTTAAATTTTCTTATATTTTTAAAATAAACACAAAATAATTAAATACACCATATAATAACACTAAAACTTTCAAATCTAAGTCTTACATGATCAACTAAAAATTCTCTTAAAGTTCTTATCGAAGCTTCCCCGGCAATGGAGCCAAAAACTTGACCCGACCCGCAATTATGCAGTAATTTAGCTTCTAAAAGATGACAAAAAATTTGACCCAAATTTTTATTTAGTGGCTAGTGTGCAAAATCCAAATGTTATAAATTTTAGAAAATAGTTTACAAAGTACGAGTACTACGCAAGTAAACATAACATTTCAAGTAATATATGGTTTTATTTTGAAACCAAGAGTACCAATCTCATAAAGAAGCGAGGTAAGAAAGCCCTTATGTGAAAACCTAATCTATTAATATCAAGTCATAGGTTGGAAGGTTAATTAAGATGTTGTTTTATCTAGCAACTACTCCTAAATGCAAATATTAAATGTAAGGATAACAACTATTCCTAAATACTAATATTAATTCTAAAAATAGCTCATCTGGATAAACTCATTCGGAGAATTTTGAGATGTTAAAGACTACCCTTCTCATGTGTTGACCTAGAAAATGTTAAGGAATGAAATCCTTAGAATTTAATGTAGTAGTAACAAATAGGAGCATTCTCATTCAATACATCTTTTTTGTGTAAAGAGAATTGTCTAATCTAAAGTTTGTGTTGACATTTATAGTAATATTGCGGTCACAAATAGGAGCACACCTATTTTTTACTTCTTTCATATAGTTTAAATAATATTGGCTAATATAAAGTTGGTGTCTACATGTATAATAGTGTTGTGTAGGTTCTAGTCTCTCACTCCTAAATTACCCATTGTGCACTCTCTATAGGACTTATCAGTTCCCCTTAGTTCCATTCTCTAGACCAAATTTATAAAATAATCTATCATGTCACCCTAGAAACATCGATTCTACGACCAATAAATCTTATCTCCATATTTATTCGCACCCCCCTTCGAACGATCACAACTTCTCTTTCTACAGTAGAATGTGATACTTAGAAGTTGAGAAATATCAGCCTTTTCTGGTCTATAAGTTCCTCAACAGATTTTAATAATACAAGTGGCCAATTTGTAAAGTAAATGAATGATCGGTAAAAAGATCATCGCATTTATGAAATAAGAGAGTTTATAAGAAAATCTAAATTTCTAAACATGTATCCAATTCATTGCAAAAGAAAAGTAAAATGAGGATAATGGCATAAGCAGTAAAAGAACTGATAGAATTATGTAATAAACTCAGTGCCAACAAGGAACATAACTTACCTTCTTTCGAGCATATAGGTATGCTTAGTATTCTATTAGTTTATGCAACTATCTATCACCTAGAAACTTATAATAGAAACATATCATAAATTATATTTCCTTAAAGGTTGCATTGTCGCCCATATAGCCAACCGGACAATGTGAATGCACTCTAGTTGTGAGATAACCACTCTCTCTAGTCTTAGTTTCACTTACAACAGCTTTTAACTTAAACCATTACCAATTAATTTATATCAATGAAGCAAAAGAGATATTACTCATCACATGAAAATAAAAATAACTTCTTTTCTAGACTCCTCTAATAACTTGTCATGAGAGGTGTCAAGCCTATCTATTTAAATAGGAGCAAAAACCCCTCCTTTATCCAAGGGACGCATCTCTTCATCCAAAAGAAACACCCTTTCACTCCAATAAACACATCTCTTCATTCAAATGCCACTCCAAGAGTCTAAATTCATTTAACCACTTCATGGGGCGTGCATAGCCAGCTAGAACCTTCCAAAACATCCCAAAACCACCAAAAGTTGTCCAAAACTGTCTCCAACCATTTATGGCTCCTAGGTGCCAGTCTCTGATGCTTAGGGGTTGTTTTCTCTTCATCACTGGTGCCTAAATGCGACCTTATTGGCAGCTCCACCATTTCGCCCCGTTTTGCTCTGTTTCAACTCTATTTCACCCAATTTCAGCTCCATTGCGCTCCAAATTGATATTACTACAAAAGAGACATAGAACAATCTTTCTTTAAATTTTAATTTCCTTAAAAAATATCTGATAAATGTAAAGGAGATTATGCATAGAAAGAAATATCAAAATGTGTTTAGTCAGATATTTCTTCTTTGCTTGATTTGACTTCAAATGATAACAGTTTTGCTCCATTTTTGCTAAGTCCTTTTTTTGTACCTGAAGACAAAAACATGCAAAATAAATTACATTAAAGTGCAATATCATTAAAAGTATACATGAAATGATCATGAAATTACACTAAAAATAGGTAAATTTCAGTTGGATCAGCCGCCCACTCCAATGGTGGTCTAACCTACCCAAAAATGACTCTCATTTCATCTGAAAATCATTCCTATTAATAAAGCTTTAAAAATCACCAAGGGTCACTTCAGAGACCTTTTTAAAATTCATCCCAAATCAAAGAATAAAAGCTAAACCTTTTTTGTTGCCTAAGCTTCTAACCATGGGGCTTAGTTGTCAACCTTTTAGAACATCTTGGGGCCTGGGCGGCGGATCTTAGCGCCTAGGTACCAGGTCAATTTTGTCTCTTTAGCTCCATTTGACTTATTTTTGCTCCTTTTGATCTTAAAATTCATTTCAAATTCTTGAAATAAAAACATAAAAAATACCTTTCATTAAAGTACAAATTTCATTAAAAATGAGCATGAAATGTACATATAAAAATAGGTAATTTTAAGGCGTGTCAAATCCCCCAAACGTAAATGTTACATGTTCTCAAGTAACCCTTGTACTATGTAAACAAACTATAATAACTTATGATAGTGGAATTTCTTTAAAGAATCTTATATGTTTTCCCCATAAATGTGGTAGTGAAACTTTTAGAGAAAATTTTCAATTACTTAAGTTAGAACTAAAATGTAAGAATATACAGTAATCAAGTTAGGAATTATGTTTTCTATTCATTTCAAAAATATCTCTATTTTGTCACACTTAGAAGTATGAGTGTGACAAAACTCATACTTTTGAAAGTAATGAAATGATTTAGTTTCTTCACAATCTCTATACTCATTGTAAAGGGGAATGATGCTTTCATAAATTTAAAGTCTCCATCATAAAAACTTATTTAGTTTTCGTAAGTTCACTTTTGAAAGTTTAGCAATTAGTTTAGTTAACTTACTTCTTTTAACTACATTTTATTTAACATTCACTCTAATAATTTAGATTCAAATTTAGTATTTCAATTTTATAGTTTAAATTGTGATTTACATTATAATTATAAAAATTTATCTATAAGCATTTCCAACTTCTCTGTTAGATCGATATCTAGGACTCCATTAGAACTCTTTATTACTTGAGTGATACGTATACTTGAGTTATTATTAGGGGATTTGACAGTTTAATGGTTTTAAAAGATTAAATTATTTTCATTAAAGTTATTTTTTTAGGGTTTACATTGCATATTTATTATTATTATTGTGTATTTAATAATATTGAAAAATATTTGCAAAAATAACACACTAAATCCGCCGACATCATTGAACTATAAGGAAGCTTCCACAAGCACCCAATCGAGGCCTCACCTCTTGGGCAAAGGTATAATTAACTAACCCTAATTTTCCCCTTGGTTTCATTCATTGTGAAGTAAACTTGTATTTCATACGATTGTAACCATATAGATAGGTTCTCCTTCAATAGATGAAGCTGTAGGAACAAACCCCATGTGATTTGGTTGAGTATCAAGTGAGATCATAGGTCTAGAATTTGGACGGATCTCGAGCTAGGTCAGTTGGTGACGATGATCAGAGACCGTCCGATCGCACTTATATCGGACCGATGTCGTTGATGCAGTAGGACGAGGGGATGGAACATAAAGCACGGGTCGAGTCATAATTGAGTCAGATGGAGGCATCCAGTAACGCGGCAAAGCGTGGAAAGTTTGGAGCGCCGTAGGTTGATGTGGATAAGTAGGAAAATATGTTATTTTGTATTTATTTTAATTCAAAAACTTAGAAAATGAATAACTTGGTGTAGAAAATACATAAAAATAAAATGAAAATACCCCCTTGCTCAGTGAACAGAGGAGAATAATATGGAATAAAAATAAAATTTATTTTGATATATCTCTGATTTTTATTTAATTAAATACCCTTTGGACTATTTTAATTTCAATTAAGTAACTATTAATTACCATGGCTTGAAACTTTAGGGGATGATTCCTCATGACAGTGAGGACGTCTCCTGATTTTTCTAAGGTTAGAGGAAATCTCTAGTTCTAAAACCCTAACTTTCAAGCATATTTACCCATTTTCTTATTAAATTGATTATACAAATTAAAATATTAATAAAAAATGTGAGGTTTGTTTTGGTAGGTTCCTTGTGGTTAGAGGAGTCTGGAAAAAATATAAAATATATTTTAATGATTGTACATAATTCTCTTAGCTAATTGAGTCATTTAAATGCATAAAAATTTAAACAAATATAATATAATTAAAAATTACAAAAAAAAGATTCCACACCGTATGTAATAACCATTTTAACTCTCTATAAAAATTTGAAAGTCATTGGAGTTGATTTGATCAATAAAGTATGTTTTTTAAGTGAAATTATATTTTTGCACTAAAATAATTATAATAATAAAACTACAATTAGAAAAATTATGAAAAATTATTTTCTGAGTTTCTTGTGATTAGGGGCACCTTGAAAAAATAAAAATTATTTTAAAATAAATAGTTCATTTTTTAACCACTTTTCAAATTAAAAGTAATTAAAAATTGCAAAAATATGAAAATACCTAAAAGTGTTCCAAATTGTTACCTGATCCCTTGGAACCCCTTAAAATATTTTTCTTAATTTTTCGTTAAATTAATTACAATAATAAAATATAAAAATTGTAAAAATAAAAATTTTATTTTTCTAAGTTCTCCGGACTTAGGAAGATTTAATAAAAATATAAAAAATGATTTTATAGATTAAATTATATTTTTTTATTTAATTAATCAAATTAAAATATACTTTTAAAAATTATGAAATTTTATCCAAGTGGTCCTTTAACCTATGTGAACTTCCAATAATTTTTCCATGAACAGAAAATTTACTTTGATTAACTAAATAAATTAACATTGAAAATCTATTTTTGAGTTAAAATAGTTATATAAATTTAATAAAAATTAGAAAAATCACATTTTTTCCTCTAATATTTTAATTGACCAATGAGTGGGGTAGCATGAAAATTTCAAAGTCATTTGAGTTGAATTTAAAGAATTATGAAGTGATAAGGCCATAAAAGGGGGAATGATAATTATGAATTTAAGCTCTAATTAATATTTAGGCTAAATTAAAGGTTAAAATGGAAATGTATGATCATAATTGACTTTTTTGGATGATTGAAACACAATGGATTAAGAGGAAGAAATCAACTCTTTACTTTCCACAACAAGAGTATAATTGTAATTTCTCCTAATTATTATATTTGAAAGTTAATTATATGGAGTGGTTCTAAGGTGAGGGTGGTTGATTTTGGAAAATTATAATGCATTAATCAAATACCTCTGGCAAATGATTGGATTTGAATATAATATTTAATTAGGATTAAGCCTGCCTAATTTAACATCCTTAAAATTACAAATTTACCTATGAAATTTTAATGGGCTTAGTAGTGAACTAGGCTTAATCCAAGATTGTTTAATGAGGTTTAGAAAAGATAATATAAATAATCACAAACTCTTTGAAAACACTGTTAGCATAACTCTGAATTTCAATTCATAAATCCTTAAGGGTCTCCACTCACATAATTCATAAATGAAACATCGAGGGATAGTTACCCCACTCATAGGGATAATTAAGGTATCAAGGTTCACTAAGCATAGTGTGTATTAATTCATTGAAACTAAATCTAAATTTGGATGATTAATTGAACAACATATTAAGTTCAAATGAACTCAAAATATTTCAAAGGATTTTAAAAGTTGTTTAGGGTTATGCTCCGAACATTTTTAGGATCCTTTAAATACTTCGAAGGATAACTGAACTTATTATTCTTTGTTCAACAAAATTATCCATTAAAACTTTTAGGGACCCATCAAGTTATGTCCTAGGACTCAATAAATACACCTTAAACTGGTTTTCTTGCTTTCCATTCTTGAAATTTATTTAAATTTCCCACAAAATTATATATATGATGCAAATTCTAACATTTTTGCGGGAGTGCGAGAAGATGACAGATATGCACTTACATTTTTGCAATGCAATTCCCTTTACTTTTACTTTACTGTATTTCCGTATCTGTACTTGCTTTACATGCAAAACCTTTTCCAAAACTGAAAATTATAAAAGCATTTTTCAAAAGTAAACAACATTTTCAAAATGAAAAAAACAACAATTTCATAACACGCTTTCTTGAATTTACGGGAGTCCCTCGGATGAGGTAACCCACGGTTGTTAACAAGATCTCCCCATTTAAACAAGCATAATAACTCTTTTAAACTAAGTAAATTCAAAAGATAATAGTGATATTAAAATGAGAGAATCGAGGGATCCTAACTGGTGTTGGTCTAATCAATTTTAACCCCCATATAACGATTGAACAAACTCGTCATTTAAACCTTTTGAACCTTATACATTATGTCAACTACTTCGACGAGGAGCTTAGAGCTAGCACCGTGGGCAGCATGAAAAGTTGATATATGACAAAAAATCTCTTCCTTAGAATTTAAATAACAAGCCATAAAACTTTGAGGTTGTTTTCCTAGTACATGTCGGTGTTATTTTTGGTGGGGGGAGTGTTGCCTGTATAAAGCTGTCGGTCACCGAAATCGAAGTCCCGTCGCCCGCTTTGAAAGGATGTTTTAATTTACATATATATTTAGTTTTAGAAAAATATGAAATCAAAACGACCCTATATTTTTCATAGTTTAAATGAAAGAGCGTTGTACCTCAAATCCTTTATCTATCCCAAAGGATAAAAACAAGACTTGAGAATTAGGCTCGGCCCGCGGTTTATGTTTTGAAGCGTTGTACAGCTTGATCTCCTCCGTCCATTAGATACACACACGATCGGACGGCTCCCCATCATCGTACCCGATAGAGTGATCCCATGACCGTCCACACTATAACCTTAAGATCTCGGCTTAGACTCAACCAAATCACTTCGGGTTTGATCCTATGAACTTGTCTAAGTGAGACGAGCATATCTATATGGTAATCATGCAATTAAATTAAGCCTAATCAAAGGTAGAATCCAAATAGGCTTGGGAGGGAAAGAAGTTTTATACCTTGGCTCTGAGAAGTGAAGCTTCAATCAAAGGGTATTGGAATGTTCGTTGGGATCCAAGGAGGTTAGAGATTGAGCCTCTGGTCTTGGTATAAAGCCTATGTATGATTTTGATCAAGATCAATTTTGGGTGTTGGTTTAGAGCTATTATAGAGGCTATTTCAGAGGGTAATTTGATGGGGCTTTGTCTTCTCTTGCTGTTGTGAAGGGGTGGGCACAAGCAATTGAGGTTTGGTGGAGTTTTTAGGGATGTCCTATTTATGCCCTAATTTTTAAGCTTAAAATTAGGGTTACACAGGGGGGATCAAGGCAATGGAGTGATTGGAATGGGTTGTGGAGGTCTCAAAGAAGCTTTATGAGTGATTTGAGAAGCTCTCTCTGAGAAAATTTTAGCACACGTCCCATGGCCGTGGAGGTGAGTTTTTATAAAAATGGCCATGGGGTGGCTCTCAGGGCAAATGACCTCTCATGGTCGTGGGAGGTGAGTTTTTATAAAAATGGACATGGGGTGGCTCTCAGGGCACAAGTTTGGGTGCATTATGGTGCTTAGGTAGAGGGCAGAGGAGCTCTACAATTTAGTTTGGCTGAGCTGGCCTCTAGGTTTCATTTGGTTGAAGTTCCATGTGGGTGGCTCTCAGTTTTGAGCTTCTCCGGTGACTAGGTTGGCCGACCATGGCAGTGGGAGGTGGCTAGGTGCTCAGGGCATCCAGGGGAATCTGTCAAAGCAATTTAATGCAATGAGATTTAGTTTTGGTAAGGGTATCTTAAGCATGTGCATTTTTGGAAATAAAATCCCTTAATTTGGGGGACTTTTGGTCCATGGCTTAGTTTAGATGGTTAGATGGGTTTTGGCTCACTCTTAGTGTCTAACCAATGGCTGAGGTGGAGTTAGTTTGACGACCTTAGGGTGGTTAGGACATCTTTAATGCATAGGTTCAATGTGGGTTCAAGTGATTAAAGTTTGGGTTTGGGCTAGGTTAGCCATGTCAATTGGCCTAATTGATTGATCAAAATTGTGTAGATGATTGTTATGAAGATTTTTGGTGGAGGGTTGAAGTGATTTTGAGTTCAATTTGTAGGTCAATTTGAGGGATTTTTGAAATTGGCCAATTTGGGCATGTTGGGCTAGACATGGGTCTAGGTTAGGTTAGCCTTGGGTAAGTCCAAATTGAATGATTCAAATGTTCAAGGGAGGTGTTGTGAATATTTTTCATGAAGGGATAGAGTGGAAATTTTGGGGCTAAAGCCATCAATTTGGTGAGATTTTAAGACATGACCAATTTGGGGCAAATTTGGAGGTTTTGGACTTAGGTTGAAATCAAATAAATTTGAGGTTTCACCAATTCCAATTGAGGGTTAAGTTTGATATATGGGGATTTTATGAAAGTTTTTCAGCACAAATTGTGGCAAATGGAGTAGGCCATGGGTTCAATTTGGTGGAACCAAGTCATGGGGCCAAATTGGGGTTTTGATCTAAATCAAAATTGGGCTCAAATCATGGGTAAATTGAGCTTGGATTTTGTTTTTTTTTGTCATATTGAAGGTCAATTTGCGTTTGGGATTAAAGTTTAGGAAGATTGGGATCATATTGATGGACATTTGGAGTGATTTGGGGAAAAAATGGGCCTTTAAAGGGTAATTTTGGGGTTTTGATCAAAGATGGTTAAATTGGCCAAATTGGGTCATGTGATAGTTGAGAAAAATGAAATTCGGAATATTTGGGAGGTTTTGGGAATTTTTGGGATTTTGGGGTAAGGAGGGGTATTTTGATAATTTGGCCAATTTTGGTGATTTTGTGTAGTTTGGGTGTTTTCAAGGTATTTGAACATATTTTTGAGTCAAGTTGGGCCAAATTTGGGATCCCAAAGGTATCTAGGTAATTTGGGGGATTTAGGGGCAAAAGACTAGGTTGGGTGTGTTGGTAGAGTTGAGGTACCAACCACTATCAATAAGCCATGGACCAATGGAAACCCTATTTTGGGTTCTCTATGTAGTGGTCTTAGTCAAACCCTAGCCTAGGGCTAGTGGGTTTAGGGGACCACCTACAGAAGTCTCCCAAAAGTATAAAGTGGTCAAAGCCTAGAAGTTTAAGTTTAGGATAATGAGTGATTGTGAGTGTAAGTGATTGCAAGTGAGTGCCTTAGCCCTAGACCAACACCCAGGGTCAACCCTAAGGTCAAGCAATCCTAAGGGTGACTCATCTTGAGTTCCCCTATATCCCCACCTACTAAGTGCTAGAGGTTAGGACCAATATGTGGAACTTCAAGTTGAGTAGAGAAGAGGTAGAATTTCTAATGTTGAGGTTTTCTTGTCTACTTTTCTAAGAATAGTTAATATGAAAGTCTTATGGCTCTACTAAGTGCTAGAGGTTAGGACCAATATGTGGAACTTCAAGTTGAGTAGAGAAGAGTTTGAAATTTCTAATTGGTGAGGGTTCCATGTCTAGTTTCAGGAAAGTCCTATGGCTATACCTTAGACTACTAAGAGGAAAAACTAAACCTCAACCAAAAGTGGTGTCAATACAACATGAATCCTCACCTCATCTTTAGGCCTTTGTATAACTATGCTGTGCAATTTAAGCCTTAACTCGTCTTTGGCTCCTAGGTTCTCGTTTGTTACGACATAAACCCTCCTATCTTTCAGGCTATTTGTATGATTGTGTCATACAAATGTAAGCACTAAATTAAAATAATTGGCATGATGAAACATTTAATAACTTTTTCTTCGAAATTAAAGTTAAACCATAGGATAGATTGGGAAGTCATTGAGGTTCTCCTCAGGATGTATGACAACCCCTAGTTTTCTCTCTTTAGATTCTATAACAATGTTCCAAATTCGAGCATTTCCCATTTGACACTCCATGCTCCGATCTTTGAAGAGTCATATCCTTTTAAATTCTTGAAGGCAATACTTTCTGATCTAAATAGAGAGTTTTCTTAGGCGACCTCGGTCATTTAAGATGTAATTAACTATAAGTGTTTGCTCTTATAGAAAACTTTAGAACACAGCTTAAAAAAAACCCTATCTAATTTTTCATATTAGATAGGGTAACTTGTCGGTCAACATAAATGGTTTTGCAGACTGAAACAGATGTCATAAATTCTTTAGTTTATTTAATCGGACTTCACTAGTAAGTAATACATCTATTTCTCAGGATATATGTATCACTTACGGAGTCGTGCTTGTTTATTTAAACTATTATTTATTTTAGATCGGTTTGGTCTTATATTTTTAAAAATAAAAACTATTTCATTTCAAAACTATATATATTATATATTAAATTAAATATCGCCCTTCTCAACATTATGGCGACCGACAACCACATCACAACCACAAACCACTGCTAACACTGCTTAAACACAGCCACAACACACACCCACAACATCAACACATCCCCAACCTAGCCCCAACACACACCGAACAAAAGAAACACAACACCTCCCATCACAACCACAACCACAACACAATACCCAATTAACCAGTCCTCCTCATCACATTCACATCCACAACCATATCACACAGAATACCCAACCACACAACCCAACACAACCAAAACACATTGAACACCTAAGGCCAACCACAACCCACATCCCAATAAGGCAATCAACATAACCCCAACACAACACACACCCATAGCCTAAGGCCTACTTCATAAATAAGCCTGAAAGCCTTTCTCAGGTCAAATTTTGAATTTGAGAGGGTGATTGAGAAAATATACAAGGAAACTTATGAACAAAAAGCTACTTAATACATCCTTTTTCTTGCACCTTTCTCATCTCTAACAATCTTCATTCTTGTGCAATTATCCGGCAATAAAATTCTAATCCAACTAACACATCCTCTCTCCATCTCCAATTAACTATTCGATAATAGTGATATTATATATTTCGTTGTTAGCTTTGAAAATATCTTCCTCCCACTAAACTCATTCCAACTTCAAAACAATCCCACGATAACCACAGCCACAACACATACCCACGGCCTAAACACAACCCCAATATAGCCCCAACAGAGCTTCAACACAGTCACACCCCCAACACAGCCACAACCACAACCGCAGCCACAACACACACACCGACAGTCTCAGCACAACCACAACCACAATAAACAAAATAACCAACCTTATATATGCCGACAACTACAACAAATAGATATCCAAAGCAAACCACATCACAACAAGACAATCCATAAGAAAAAAAACTTTCATCCATTCTCCAAATTATCAAAAAATTGAAAAACACATGAGGAAAGCCATTTCATCGGAAAACCACAAAGGGATTACCATTCCATTGAAAAATCATCACAGATTGCGTATATAATAAAAGACATTCAATCCAAAAACTTACAACGCACAGTAATTGAGGTCGAAATGAGGAAGAAGAGGTGAAAGGGAAAACGAGAAGCACTCGAGTGAGAGAGGAGAGTGAGCCATCAACTAGGGCATAACAGAGGTCGAGCGAGGAACGAAAGGTAAGCAGGTAAATAGTTGAGCTAAGAACGCGGACCACAAGATTGATCACGCGACTGCATTTAATAAACAACCCCTATCACATCTTAGGATAAACAGGTTGAATGTGATAAACAAACTTGCCGCGATTAAGCTGCCACAAACGCAATATTAATCTAGGATCGTAAGATTACATCGAGATTCATGCCCCCTTTTTTTTTTGGGTACAAGCAAAAAAAAAAAAAAAAAAAAGAACCGAGANCATAAGCAGGTTGAATGTGATAAACAAACTTGCAAGGATTAAACTGCCACAAACGCAACATTAATCTAGGATCGTAAGATTACATCGAGATTCATGCCCCCATTTTTTTTTGGGTACAAGCAAAAAAAAAAAAAAAAAACAGAACCGAGACATTCTGCTTGTTGGCGCATGTTATCCCAGAAAGAGCACTTTAGCTTCTTCCTCTTCCCTATCCTATTCTCCTCCACCCAAATAATAGCGTTACCCAAATCTATCAAATCCCCGCGCTCTTACTTCTCCACCTCTCCCTCTCTCTCTCCTCTTGCAATGGCTTTCACGGTTTTCTTCTCGGGTGCCGCTAGCGGAATCCCCGGACTCATCCGCCTTCAGCGATCATCGCCTGGCTCCCTCGCCGTCCCAGCGGGCCCCCGACCCGCCGTTTTCGTCGGCGACGGCGGCAACTTCGTTTGTAGAAGACAGCTCCGCCCATTTCTCTTACAAGGGATACCTCTTTCTCTTCATCCGACGATCGCCGGAAAATATAAGATCCTCCCGCCGATCTCCGCCGCAGCTTCGTCATCTCCGGCCGAAGAAAGCGATTCTGCGGGGTGAGGTCCGTCTCATCCTTGAAGTGAAATTTTGTGTTCCCTTAAATAAAAGAATCTACTAATTTAATTTTTCTCCGCCGTTGGGATTTTTCTCAGGCAACCGCCGGTGCCCTTAACCGTCAAGTACCAGGCTCTCATCACTGGTTCCTTCTTCTTCATGTGGTACGGCTTTCGAATATTCCGTTAAAGTGGCGTGTAATTACAGTGTGTTGAGTGAGCTCTAACTACGTTTCTGCCACTGTAGGTATTTTCTGAATGTGATTTTCAACATTCTGAATAAGAAGATCTATAATTACTTCCCATATCCGTAGTAAGTATTTTCGTGGTTTGTTGCTGGACCAGTTGATGTTTTTTGATTGATGGACTGTCCGTGTTTGGTGTTATATACTGGCAGCTTTGTCTCTGTCATACATCTATTGGTAGGAGTGGCGTACTGTCTGGTGAGCTGGGTAGTTGGGNATACTAATTTAATTTTTCTCCGCCGTTGGGATTTTTCTCAGGCAAGCGCCGGTGCCCTTAACCGTCAAGTACCAGGCTCTCATCACTGGTTCCTTCTTCTTCATGTGGTACGGCTTTCNCTTTGTACAATTCTGCTGTACAATCTAAGCCCTAACTCGCCTTAGGACTCCGAGGTTGTCATTCGTCATGACCTAAAT
>JXCR01141646.1:8572-40972 GCA_002079205.1 Phalaenopsis hybrid cultivar
GTGAACAGTCCTATCATTCCAAAAACATCCTCCAAATTCAAAACCATGGCATTTTTTAATAATCTCTTGAATTTCTTTATAAGGCGCACATATTCTCATCATTAAATCTTTACATTGCATATATAAATATGGATCATCCAAAAAATGTGATTTTGCATCATGAATGAATTTCCTTTCCTTCTGTTTTGTTAATCCATATGGTAAAATACCACTAATAATATAATTTACAACATCAACATACCAAGTTATTTCCCATCCTTTTACATCATAAAGTCGTTCATCAGGAAAAGTTTCATTAATCTCTTTTTCCATATCAAGTATTTCTTCTTGTTCTAGTCTCGATAGATGATCAGCAATTTGATTATCAATTCCTTTCTTATCAACTACTACAAAATCAAACTCTAGCATCAGAAGAACTCATCTAATTAATCATGGTTTAGTGTCCTTTGGCATTTAATATTTAATAGCTGAATGATCAGTATGCACAACACATTTAGCTTCAATCAGAAATGATCTGAACTTATCAAAAGCGTAAACAAAAGTTAATAACTCTTTTTCAGTGGTGGTGTAATTAATTTGACCATCATTAAGAGTTTTATCAGTATAGTATATAACTTTAAAAACCTTTTCGTATATCTGCCGTAAAACAGTTCCAATAGCATAACCACTAGCATCTCACATTAATTCAAAAGGTTTCTCCCAATCCGTTCAAATAATTAAAGGAGCAGTGATCAACTTTCCTTTAAAGTTTCAAAGGCTTTAAGGCAATCTTGATTAAAGTCAAATTTTGTATCTTTCTCTAGAAGTTGGCATAAAGGTTTAGTAATTTTTAAAAATCCTTAATATATCTTCTATAAATTCTAGCATGTCCTAAAATGCTCTTAACTCCTCTTATTGTGGTAGGTGGAGGTAGATTTGATATAACCTGTATTTTTGTAGGACCTACTTTCCTGCCATTTCTTGAAATTTTATGTCCGAGCACAATTCCTTTTGCAACCATAATTTGACATTTTTCCCAGTTCAATATGAGATTAGTCTTTTCACAACATTCCAGAACTTTCTCTAAATGATTTAAACATATTTTGAATGAAGTTTCAAATACAGAAAAATTGTCCATAAAGAATTCAATCCATTTTTCAATCAAATCACTAAAAATTGACATCATATATCTTTGAAATGTTGTAGGTGCATTACATAATCCCAAAGGCATTCACCAAAAACCAAAAGTTCCATAAGGACTAGTAAATGTCGTTTTCTACTAATCCTTTGAAGCAATAAGTATTTGATGATAATGGGTATATCCATCTAGAAAATAAAAATATTTATGCCCAGCTAATCTATCCAACCAAGGTCCAAAAAGGGTAAAGGAAAATGATCCTTTCTGGTGGCAGAATTTAACTTTCTATAATCTATGCAGATTTGCCAACCAATGACCTCTCTTATCGATATTACTTTGTTATGCTCACTTGTTACTATAGTCACATCTCCTTTCATTGGAACATAGTGAATTTGACTAACTCAAGCACTCTCTGAAATAGGATCTATTATTCCGACATCTAACCATTTCAAAATTTCTTTTATTACTACTTCTTTCATCATAGGATTTAATCTCATTTGAGGGTTAGCTATTGTTCATGTTCATCTTCTAAAAAGATTCTATGCATACAAATTGAAGAATTGATATCATTAATATCCGCTATTGTCTGTCCAAAGGCTTTCTTATATCTTTTCAAAATTTTCAAAAACTGTTGTTCTTCCATATCAGTTAGTTCTGAGGATACTATAATAGGTAATGTAGATAAATCTCCTAAAAATGCATACTTCAAATGTGTAGGAAGTGTTTTTTAGTTTTAGTTCAGGGGGTTTCTCAATATATGAGATCAAATTTATGTTACATACTATAGAATCCAACATTTCAAATCATTCCTGAACATAATCCATATCCTCTTAACTTACTTCCATAAATTCATCTTGAATTCTATCCTCATCTATATTCTCTTTCAAAAGTTTTCTTAAAATATTCATGGCTTAAATATTCATTAATATCCATTTTGAAGCATTTTATCTCTTGCTCTTTTGCATGGTACCTCTTCGATTTTGGAATATTAAATGTAACCTCTTGATCACTAACTCTCATAGTTAGTTATCCTTTCTACACATCTATCAATGCTTTTCTAGTGGCTAAGAATGGACTTCCTAAAATGATAGAAATTTATTTATCTTTCTCCATATCTAATACAATAAAGTCCACGAGAAAGATAAACTTATCAACTTTTACCAAGACATCTCTGTAACTCCTTTAGGATAAGTAATCGAACGATCAGTTAACTGCAGAGTTACAATTGTAGGTGAAATATCTCTTAAGCCCAACCGTCTAAAAATTGATAATGGCATAAAATTAATACTAACTCCTAAATAACATAAAGATTTTCCATAAAATTTCTGCCAATAGCACAAGAAATTGTAAAACTTCCAGGATCGTTAAGTTTTTCAGGAAGCTTTTTTTGAATTGTAGCGCTACACTCTTTGTTAAGTGCAACAGACTCTTTATCTATAAACTTTCTTTTTCTTATTAAGTATATCCTTCATAAACTTCACATAGCTTAGCATTTGTTCCAAAGCTTCAACAAATGAAATGTTTATCGTTAATTTCCTCAAATTTTTGATAAATTTTAAAAATTGATTATCTCTATGTTTCTACTTCAATCTATGAGGAAAAGGAGGTGGTGGTCTTTCTATAGTGATTTTCATTGGCTTAATAGGATTTTCTACTTTAAATTGAAAATCTTCACCAGATATTTCATTTTCCACCTCATCTTTTTCAACTTCAACTTCTTGTTGAACTCTATTTTCTAATTCTTTTCCACTCCNAATTTTGTGAACAGTCCTATCATTCCAAAAACATCCTCCAAATTCAAAACCATGGCATTTTTTAATAATCTCTTGAATTTCTTTATAAGGCGCACATATTCTCATCATTAAATCTTTACATTGCATATATAAATATGGATCATCCAAAAAATGTGATTTTGCATCATGAATGAATTTCCTTTCCTTCTGTTTTGTTAATCCATATGGTAAAATACCACTAATAATATAATTTACAACATCAACATACCAAGTTATTTCCCATCCTTTTACATCATAAAGTCGTTCATCAGGAAAAGTTTCATTAATCTCTTTTTCCATATCAAGTATTTCTTCTTGTTCTAGTCTCGATAGATGATCAGCAATTTGATTATCAATTCCTTTCTTATCAACTACTACAAAATCAAACTCTAGCATCAGAAGAACTCATCTAATTAATCATGGTTTAGTGTCCTTTGGCATTTAATATTTAATAGCTGAATGATCAGTATGCACAACACATTTAGCTTCAATCAGAAATGATCTGAACTTATCAAAAGCGTAAACAAAAGTTAATAACTCTTTTTCAGTGGTGGTGTAATTAATTTGACCATCATTAAGAGTTTTATCAGTATAGTATATAACTTTAAAAACCTTTTCGTATATCTGCCGTAAAACAGTTCCAATAGCATAACCACTAGCATCTCACATTAATTCAAAAGGTTTCTCCCAATCCGTTCAAATAATTAAAGGAGCAGTGATCAACTTTCCTTTAAAGTTTCAAAGGCTTTAAGGCAATCTTGATTAAAGTCAAATTTTGTATCTTTCTCTAGAAGTTGGCATAAAGGTTTAGTAATTTTTAAAAATCCTTAATATATCTTCTATAAATTCTAGCATGTCCTAAAATGCTCTTAACTCCTCTTATTGTGGTAGGTGGAGGTAGATTTGATATAACCTGTATTTTTGTAGGACCTACTTTCCTGCCATTTCTTGAAATTTTATGTCCGAGCACAATTCCTTTTGCAACCATAATTTGACATTTTTCCCAGTTCAATATGAGATTAGTCTTTTCACAACATTCCAGAACTTTCTCTAAATGATTTAAACATANGTTATTTTAATAAACTTCTACATTTTAATAATTCAAAAAATTATTAACTTATCCTTTTAATTAAGAAAGTCAGGTTGGTTTCTACAATTAACCACTTGTGTTTCAAACACCCAAATATGTTAATTAGAATCAAAGATTTCTCATTTCCTTTTATGAAAGTAGACCTAGGCTAGAGAAGCCTCTAAAGAAAATTTCATTTAAATATTAAGAATTATTTCAATTTCTGGGTTATCTATTAAATATAAAATATTTTAAATGGGGAAAATTAATTTTTGTATTTTTGAAATATCTCTATGATGTCAAGGGACACAGAGAAAAAAAGTTCATATTTTTCTAATTTTTCTTTGAATTACTAGAATTATTTTAATGAAAATTCATTTTTAGCTTTTAAAAATTATTTTTAAGCTTGAAAATACAATATCTTTATTTTAGAAAATCAAGAAAAATATCCCAATTCCTAAATGCTTAACAAACAATTTAGAACATTTCCATGAATTTTATTATTTTTGTGTTTTTTGTGGATTTTTAATTATTTTAAGTATTCAAAATGGGCTCAAAAATCAAGTTTTTATTTTAAACACCATGTTATTTTTAAAAAATACCCCTGATCATAGAAAACTCAAAGAACAAGTTTTTGTAAATTTTTTAGTTATATTTTGATTTTTTAAAAAAATCATTTAAGTGCTTAATTGATATTTATCCTTAGAAATCAATTTAGGTCATCAAATGAACTCAAAACGCTTTGTAATTTTTATAGTAAGTTCTTTGTATCCTAAATAATAGAGGAGACCAAAAATCAAGTCATTTTATTGTTTGTATTTTTTAAAATTAATTATCTTAGTGATCTAGAATTTGTAAAGATTAGGTGTATTTTGAATGACTTGGCCCATGAGAAATTTTTCTAAAGGTTCCTGGTCATCATGAACCTTCCAAAATTTTCTTAGATTTTTCTAAGCAACATGTTAAATTCCATGATTAATTTAAGCAAATAATGCACATAAACTTAAAAAATATGATTATCTGTCTAGGGATCTCCTCTAACTTTGGAAAGATCAGGGAATTTTTCTTTTGACAGAGGCTACAATATGCCAAAAATCCAAGCTATGATGAAATCCCTATATGCATGGAGAATCAAAAGATTCCTAACACTAATTGATTTTTAAAAAATCAAACATGCATGAAATGGACACAAAATTTAATCCACATTATTCTCCTCTATTTATTGAGCAAGTGGGTATTTTTATTTTATTTTTGTGATTTTTCTACACCAAGATAAGGATTTTTGAAGTTAAGGGTCATTTTCTAAATTTTTTAATTCCCTTTCTATCTAGTTAAACGAGCGGCGCCACATCAACCTACGGCGGCTCCGAAGCTCCACGCGGTGCTCTCCCATTCGATGTTGCCATCCACCTCAGCGCTGACTCGGCTCGCGGTTTATGTTCCGAAGCACTGTCCGGCTTCATCTCGACCGTCCATCCGATACACGCTTGATCGAACGACGCTCTGTCATCGTCCTCGATAGCCTAACCCGAGAACCGTCTGCCTTTCAAGCTTAATATCTCCCTCATTTCTCAACAAAATTAAGTGAAATTTTATTTTAAAATGCTCGTCTAGACTAGAAGAACATATCCATATGGTTATGATGTCATGAAATCAACTCAAAACAAATGGAGATTTCAAATAGGCTCGGGAGAAGGAGAAGTTTTATACCTTGACTCTTAGAAGTGAAGCTTCAATCAGAGGTTCTTGGCACATTCATTGGGGTCTAAGGAGGCTAGGGATTGAGCCTCTAGTCTTGTTGTAAGGCCTAAATATGAATTTGATCAAGCCCAATTTCAGGTGTTGGTCTAGAGTTATGCTAGAGGCGATTTCAGAGGGTAATTTGATGGGGCTTTGTCTTCTCTTGCTATTGTGAAGGTGTGGGCACAAGTAATTACAGTTTGGGGGAGTTTTAAGGGATGTCCTGTTTCTACCCTATATTTCAAGCTCAAAATTAAGGTTACACAGGGAATCAAGGCAATGGAGTGATTGGAAAGAGCTGTAGAGGTCTCAAGGAAGCTCAAGGAGTGATTTGGAGGTCTCTCTCTGAGAAAATTTCAACACACCTTCCATGGCTGTGGAGGTGAGTTCTTATAAAAATGGCTAAGAGGTGGCTCTCAGAGCCAATGTTTGGGTGCATTGTGATGCTTAGGTGGAGGGCAGAGGAGCTCTATCATTTGATTTAAGTGAGGAGGCCTCTGGGTTTGATTTGGGTAAATTTCAAGAGGGGGTGGCCCTCGATTTTGGCTTCTTTGATTACTAGGATGGCTGGCCATGGCAGGGGATGTGGCTAGGGAGGTCAAGGAACCCAAGGGAATATGTGACAGCAATTTATAGATTTTAGGTTTTATTTTGGCAAAAATATCCAAGGATTAAGCAAATATGGCATCAAATCCCTTGATTTAGGGGACCTTTGGTCCATGGCTTAGATTAGGTGGTTTCATGGGGTTTAGGTTGGTCACTAGGGTCCAAATAATGGTTGTGGAGTCATTAATTTGGTGACTTTGGGGTAGTTAGGCCATCTTTAGTGCATGGGCTCAATGTGGGTCCAAGTGATCAAAACTTTGGTTTGGGCTAGGCTAGCCATGACAATTGACCCAATTGATTGATCAACATTGTGTAGATGATTGTTATGAATATTTTTTTGTGAAGGGTTGAAGTGATTTTGATTTCAATTGGATCGTCACATTGGAGGAATTTTAAATTTGGTCAATTTGATCATGTTTGGTTAGACATGGGTCTAGGTTAAGCTAGCCTTGGACTAAGTCCAAATTGAATGGTTAGCATGGTCAAGGGAGATGTTGTGAAGATTTTTCATGCAGACATAGAGTGAAAATGTTGGGGTTAAGGCCCTTAATTTGGTGAAGTTTGGTGACACGACTAATTTGAGGCAAAATTGGGGATTTCTGGACTTAAGTTGAAATTAAATAAAAATTGGGCTTTAATAAGGCCAATTAAAGGACAAATTTGATGTGTAGGAATGTTATGAAGATTTTTTAACACAAATTGTGGCAAATGGAGTAGGTCATGGGTTCAATTTGGTGGAACTAAGTCATGGGGCCAAAATTGGGTTTTTGGTTGAGACCAATTGGCCTTGTATCTGGTCTAGATTGGTCACATCAAGGGTGAATTTGAGTTTAGAATTGAAATTGGGGGAAATTGAGACCAATTGGATAGACATTTGAGGTAATTTGGGGAAAATATGGGCCTTTAAAGGGCAATTTGAGAGTTTTGGTCAACAGTGGTCAAATTGGCCACATTGGGTCATGTAGTATTTGAGAAAAATGAAATTAGGAATATTTGGAAGGTTTTGGGAATTTTTTAGATTTTTTTGAAATTTTGGAATTTTTGGCTAAGGAGGGGCATTTTGGTAATTTGCCCTATTTTGGTGATTTTGGGTAGTTTGGGTGTTTTCAAGGTGTTTAAAATGATTTTTGAACCAACTTGGGCATTTTGGGTAAACTTGAGAATTTTGGCCAAATTTAAGGTCCCAAAAGTATCTAGGTAATTTGGGGGGAGTTTAGGGGCAAAAGGCTAGGTTGGGTATCTCGATAGAGTTGGAGTGTCAACCACCATCAATAAGCCATGGACCAATGGAAATCCCATTTTGGGTCCTCTATGTAGTGATTTTAGCCAAATCCTAGCCTAGGGCTAATGGTTTATGGGACCACCTACATGAGTCTCCCAAAAGTATCAAGGGACCAAGGTCAGGAAATCTTGGGTTTAAGGTAGTGAGTGATTCTGAGTGTAAGTGAGTGCCTTAAGACCTAGACCAACACCCAGGGTCAACCCTAAGATCCAACAGTCCTAAGGGTGACTCATCTTGAGTTCCCCCAAAGTGACCCCACCTACTAAGTGCTAGAAGTTAGGACCAACATGTGGAACTTCATGGTGAGTAAAGAGGAGTGTAGAATTTCTAATGGTGAGGGTTCCTTGTTTAGTGTTTTAAGAATAGTCAATAAGAAAGTCCTATGGCTAGACCTTAGGCTACTAAAGAAAAAAAACTAAACCTCAACCAAAAGAAAGGTCAACACATGATAGGTAGTTTTTTTGATGTAATAAAGAAGTGCTAGGCTTTTGAAACTAGATTTAAAAATGATGATGAAAAACTTACATTTCCATCATCTCTGGTCTCCTAATCAACATCTTCATTATTAATGTAACGGTAGAGTTCATTCATATTCTCTCTAGTAGGGGTAAAGTTGCATAATGGCAAAAAGGCACATTTTTAATCATAAACATCTCGTTATTCCTGAAGGAGTGAATTGCATAAAACTACCATGCACGTAAATCATTCCTTGGTTGATTCTATGAAAATTTGTAAGAAATTATTTTACTACGGGAACAACAACAGCGGTAGTAGTGTAGCAAAACACTTCCCAATGCCTCTGCGCAATAGTCTCTTCTACTGAAGTATTCGACGTGTTGAATCCTTAATTCACAAATACCTTTTCTTTGATAAGCCTCTTCTTCACTAGAACTCAATCATGTAATTTCTGTGCATCAAAACTGATGAACTTTCTTCAGTTGAAAATTTTGAATCTAGCAGAGTTTTTAGAGTGGGAAGCCATAAGAATTGAAAAATGGTGGCTCTTCCCTTGTTTTCCCCCTAAATATGGTTTAGATTCAGTTTTTAGGAGTTATATGGAGAAGAAACCACCAAAAACCACCAAAAACTACCATTTGATACGTTTTTAAACATTTTCGGACCTGCGGTGCTTCATGTGCCAGCTCTCTGGAAAGTGGCGCATCATGCGCCAATCTGACACATCATGAACTAGTTCTAGAATTTTGTCGTTTCGATTTCGATACAATAAATTCTCAATTTTTCCATAAAATGAGGCAAATAAATATCTTTCTAAATATTTTATTAAATACACGGACTACATAAAGACATAAACATAAATATACATGAAATATCTCAAACAAAACAAACTCAAAAACAAAATAAACAACGATACAAATGGGTTGCCTCCCACAAATCACTTGGTTTAATGTCATCAGCCAGACATTCCCAGTCATATTCTGGGTGACCCAACATTATTATCTCTTTAAAATTTGGTCTTTGACCATCAAAATATGATTTCAATCTATCCTCATTTACTTTAAATATTCTTCCAGTTTTGGGGTCTTTAATATTAACTGCTCCAAAAGGATAGACTTTTATAACTCTGAATGACCCTTTCCACCTAGACTTCAACTCTCTAAGAAATAAATTAAATCTTGTATTCTATAATAAAACTTTCTGTCCAGGTTCAAATTCTCTTTTTATTATCTTCCGATCATGTCATTTTTTCATCTTTTTTTATATAAATCCTCGCATTATCATAAGATTCACTTCTGATTTCTTCAAGCTCATTCAATTAGAATAATCTTTTCTCACTAGCTTCTTTCAAATTGAAATTAAACTCTTTTATAGCCTAATAAGCTTTATGTTCAAATTCAACTGGCAAGTGACAACTCTTCCCAAAAGTTAATCTATAAAGGGACACTCCTATAGGTGTCGCATAGACTATCCTATATGCCCATAATGTAGTATCTAATCTAGTAGACCAATCCATTTTACTAGGATTAACATTCTTTTCCATAATTCTCTTAATTTCATGATTAGATACTTCTGTTAAACTAAACAGTTGCAACTTTATGCACTATATTATATTTTTCCACCAACCTTGCAACCGTTGCATTTCTAAAATGAGATCCTCCATCTTCCATATCTTGTAAAATTATTTTTAGTTAAAAATTTTGAAACACTACGAGTATCACATTAGGTAAAGTGATTGCTTCAATCCATCTTGAAACGTAATCCACTGCAATTAATATGTATATATTTCTGAATGAGGGTATAAATGGTCTTATAAAATCTAATCCTCATGCATCAAAAATTTATATTTTGGAATTAAAATTTAAAGGCATTTTATTTCCTTTTGAAAAATTACCTACTCTCTGACACCAATCACATGTTTTAATATATATATATATATATATATATATATATATATATATATATATATNTTGACAGAGAGCAACTTTATTCTGTGCAAACTACTGACTGTCCAAATAGATTCCAATGAAAAAATATTTGTATCTGTCAATAAGACTCGCTATTAGTGTCTAGTGCNACAACTTTATTTTGTGCAAACCAATGACTGTCCAAATAGATTCCAATGAAAAAATATTTGTATCTGTCAATAAGACTCGCTATTAGTGTCTAGTGCAGAAACTCATCTTCTTGCTCATACTCGCCCCGACATATGCCACGCAGTTGGCATAGTGAGTCAATTCATGCATGACCCCCTATGAACACCATCTTCAAGTTNCTGGAATTTTACGGTTAGATTAAAATGTTAGACATATAAAGACAATGCTAATTGAGCAAAATTGAAATTACTCGCATGATTTCAAGTGTTTAAAAATGTAAATAAATAACTGATTGTAAAATTTTCTATATAAAATATTAAGTTCTAAGTGTTATGCAAGAATATGCATGAGAAAATCAAGAAATCCTGCACATATATATTTAAATTTATTATCTATACAAATGTAAATGAAAAATCAGAAAATATGCACATGTATAATTAAATTCAAGTGTTACACATGTAGACACTTAAACTAGTGGGACAGCAAAATCATATATGTCAAAATATTTTATAACGCGGACATACCTGCTCAGGAGTTTTCTCATGATAGCGGCTTTGCAAAAATCCTTGAGCAAGTAATTCTTTCACCCTTCCCCCATTGTATAATTCAGAAAGGCATCCATGGGCTTCAGAAATTAAGCCTGCACGGAAAGCACAAAGGCCGAGTTGTGCCATTACCCTGTTAAATAAAATCTGAGAAGCTATATCCATAAGTTGAATTCCTTCTTGCAGGTGACTCATCAACAATAGATCACGAGCAACATAGAACTCATCAAATATGGCATGGTTGTAAACATCACAAAGCATTGCCCTAGCCTTAGTCCTCTCATCCCCATATTTATATATGAGAGACAGCAAAGAATCCAGAAGTGTCCTGCTGCTTTCTGGAAATGTAGGCCTCCTAGGAACCAGCTCAGATATAACAACAAATGAAGGTGGGCCTTTATGTTCCTCAACTGCTAGGGGCTCATCAACCCCATCTCCCTCAGAAACACCATCAGCAACCTCATCTTGTTCTGCCAGCTTTCTCATAGCATCATATACCTCCTGAGGCTTATAATATACAAGTTCAACCCGCCGCAATGCTACTTTTGAGGCTGCCTTAAAATCCCCAACCTTTTCAAGATAATCCTGAACATTCTGTGCCACTACAAAGAACAATGGTTCATCCCTAAGCCTCTCAATATACTCTCTTGTGTGTGGGTCAGTACACTGCAAGCTCTTAAAATATTCCGAATCCAGCCTCTCAAGAAAAGCAACCAAGCTACCCCATACACGTATTGTACCCTTGTGGTCTGCACTTTTCTCAGCCTCACGCTCCTCAGGCTCGATTGTGTCATCAACAACAATATTAGGATACTTCTCAAGGATGTCCAAAACAAGAAGTAAATTTACAACACATTTTTTCCACACATTGATTGGCATATGTCCAAGCAAGCTTGGGTTTACATCAAATTGTGCTGATATCACACTAAAAAGAATCTCAAGCTTCTGAGCAGGGGTCTTGGCAACTCGTGTCAGGAAAGTGAGTTGTTCAACTTGCTCAACCCTTCCAGTCCCCTTCCTCCCCCTAGCTGCAACAATCTCCTTAAACTTTTTGTCAACAACATCCCAAGTAATCTCACTTGGATCCTTCATGAAATGCTTGTCCATAAGCTTATCCTTCCTGCTCATCTTCTTCTCCCAAGCTCCATCTCCCTCAGTCTGCTCATCTGCATCTTCTGCATCCTCATCCTCATCCTCTATATCAGAAATATCAATCTTTGATGGATCCTCCTCAACCTCTGATCCCGAATCATCCTCGTCCTCCTCTTCCTCATCCTCCACACCCTCATCTTCACTTTCAGGCTTCTCCCGGTACTTTGTTATCAGCTCCTCATACAGCTTGTTGTTCTTCTTCAGCTTTTGCTTCATGGCATTAAGTGCCTTTGCATTGCTGCTGCTCATCTTCTTCTTTGCATCCTTGTTGGCCAGAGCTTGTGCAAGGAAATCCTCCAGGATAACAAGGGCCTTGATGTAGATATTGGGTACTTTCTCAGACTCAGTGATACGAACAACCTTTTCAAGCTGCTTGTTGATCTTCTCAAAATTCTCCTGCAGGCTTACCCAGTCATTGATCTTCATGGCGTTCTTCATCTGCTCGACTGTGGCCGCCATCTCATCAAAACGCTTGTCACGCGCCGATTTGATGACCCGGTGCTGGCCATCAGAATCATCAGAGTCGCTGGCATTTTCACGGAGGTAACGATTAGCACCCCCTGCGGGCACAATGGCACCACCACCAGCATCACTGCCATCACCAAACTCGCTTTGCTCGTCCTCCTCCTCCTCGGAATCACTGTCACCACCCTGGAAAGATGAAAACAAAGGAGAAAAAGAAAGATTTGAGGACTTAAAAAAAGAGCACCATTATCGACACAGCAACCAAAGATGTACTATATGTTGCAGTTAACAAGAGTTTGGAGGATAAACCTGAGTCCAAAATCGAGATGTCATTTTCACTTGTAGTTCTCTCTAGTTGAATTGGCAAAATTTCTGGAATAACAAAACAATTATATTAGGGTTAAGTAAAACGTCTAGGGGTTGTCTGGCAACGGATTTAGACCAGACGGTCAGTTTGGACAAAATAAATCAGTGTATATAATAAATCCGGAACGAGCGAAGAGTAAGAATGGCGGGAACAGGCTCACCTTGCTCAATGGTTTCTGGTAGGAGCGGAGGGGGACGATGAGAAAAATGGGAATTTCGGTGGTCTCTGTTTACCGCGATCCCGTCGTTGCCTTCCCAATTAGCTCTAATGGCGATTGTATCGTGAGGGTTCGTTCACAATGGCGATGGTTTTGGGCGAAACCGGGCGAAATCGAAAATGTAGGCGAGGGTTTCGGCTGCGGAGACGGTTAGGGGAAGATAGGTTTACGGTTTTTAATGTGTGTTTATATAATTTAATTATTCATTTAATTAATTAATAATTAATTAATATATTATTAAATTTATTACAGTCAGATAAATTTATATATAATTAATAATTAATTAGTAATATTTTTATTTTTTAATAAAATTTTAAATACTTTTTAATTAAAATAGTTAATATATGATTGATTAATGTTTAAATTATCATTTAATAAGTATGTATGTTAAAATTAATTTTTTGACAGTTAATAAGTTTAGTGAATAATTAATCATTAATTAATATAATTAGAAATAATAAATAAATAAATAAAATAAATAATTGAGGTTTATCATAATAATAAAATAATTATAATTTAATTATAAATTTACTAACAAACATAATCACCTTTTAAATTCTTATGAGAGTTGTCAAACACTTTTATAGGATTTAACTTAATTTATTAAATCTGTTGTAAAATAACTTTTGGAATTTCTCTTCAAGATTTACCAAATCCTACTGACTTAAATATAATTCACTGTCATACAGGCCCTAAAGTTTCTCAATTTAGCAATAATGGATTTAAGTGAAGAGAGTGGAGTAGAGTGGATATCAGTAGGGTGGAGTCGGGCAAGATTCAGAGGTGCAATTGTCCCCCCTTAATTCAAATTTTTTACTTATAATGGAAGGGTAATTTAATTTTTTTACATATCTGTTTTGCTTCTCTTGACAGATAACTTTGTCATTCATTGCTCTAGTCCCTCCCACGTTGAGTCTAGGGGAACAATTTAACTCTCTAGAAAGAGAGGATGGTCTCGCCCCTGGATATCAGGCAATTTACAATATGATCTCGACCATGGAGGAGTTTAAGATTTTGCATGATAAGAGTGTAGATATATGTTACACTAGAACACATTCGAGGTTTTGATAAGGATTAAAGGCTTATTTATTTACGATTTTAATTTTGTATAATGATAATAATAATAATAAATAAATAAATAAAATAAGCTTAAAAGGGTTGTCTCGATTCAGAAAATAATAACGATCACAACAATTTCGTATTTAGGAGGCAAGCGCCTCATTTCAAACAAGAGTAGAAGAAATAAGAAGTTTAAAAGAGAACAGAGGGCGAGGACAAAGAAAACACGAGGTGATCAAAGGTCATGGTTGTTCCAACACATGAGAAACTGATGACGAAAAGAAAACGGGCCTCAAGTGCTTGTAGTCAAGAGATCGGTGTCACATGACAAACCAAATCAAGTAGACGATCGAGTTTGGGTTTGCATACATGCGTTGTGTGGAATCAAACCAAGATGAAAAATGCGGGCTCAACCGGAGTTTCACTCGTATCGAACGAGGAAGGTGTGCAGGCAATCAAAACCAAAAGAAATATGGTGCGACAAGAAGGCTGAGAGGGCGTGAGCATCCTATACGAATGAAAGATAAAAATGTCGAGCCCACATATAAGAAGTGCGACTAAACCGAGTTAATAGGTAGGGCTTCATGTCTTAAATTAATAATTTTGTTTTAACTGAAAGTTTTATGTTAATATTAATATAAAGAATTAAATCGAGGAATTAAAGACCATCATATCCAAAAAAAATTAGTGCATTTAAATAATATTTTTTTTGTAAATAGGAAGAAATGACTCATAAATTAGAAGTCTTGATTAGAGGTGGTCAATATATATAAGAGATGTAATTAAGGAAAGAACAACCAAGAAAACTTATTGCAATTATGTTAGCGTTTAAGGTTATATAAATTTGTGTTTATATTAATTGAATTATAATTAAACATAAGTATGGATTTAAGTTGATAATCAAAATCTTAATGCATGAATGATATGTTATTTGGAATCGTGAAGAATCAACAACTTCAATTTTATTTTTATTTTTTCCTTTTATGCAAGTAAATTTGATTTCCTAAAAGTAAATTGTGAATTGTGTAAGATTATACCTTACTTAAATAGAAATAATAGTAATAATAATGAGAAATTATGTTATAAACTAAGATAAATAAGAAAATTTATAATTGAACAGATAATGTAAGTGAAACTAAGATAATTTAAACATAAATTTTGAAGTAAGATAACAAAATAAAATAAAAATTAAATTATTAAATATAATTTATTAAAAACTTATTTTTCTCTATAGGCACTACTTAAGGATGTTGAAATCTTAGAGAAGGAAATGAGAATAAGTGATTATGAATCAAATCATCGGTAAGTAAAGTGATTATTCTTACTTTTAAATTATTTTGATTATTTTTTGGTTTATTTTAAGCTAAGTTTATTGATTGTTATTAAAACTTGATTATTTTAACTATTGATGCGTGCTAGAAAATTCGTGAAAGTAGAGTAATGAATTATCGTTTTAGCATTGCACGAGGATTCAACACACACTCAGATGAAAATAAATCAACCTGTGATGACACCAGAAATTTTTACGTGGAAAACTCGTAAAGGGGAAACCACAGCCAGTTGAAAAAACCTACTATAAATTGATGATTACAGATGCCCCTTGTCTCACGTATAATAAATGGTTACTAGATTTTTCAATATACAACGTCGATTAACGGCTCTGGTTAGCGGTGGTCGACGACAGTGGATGACGGTTGACAGCAATCGACGGAGGTTAGTGATGATTGGTGATGGTCGACGGCAGTCTGCGGTGACAGAGATGATGTTGAACTTAAGCTCCTTCTTAAAGTCTTAAGTTCTCTCTCAAGCACGACCCCCCCTCCCCCCGCATGTAAGGGGTGGGGCTCTATTTATAGTGTTTTGGGTGCAATTAAGACAAAAATATTAACCATTTTGATCGGACGGTCTAGAGAGCTTCCCTCGATCAGATAGCGTTTGATGAACATTTGAGTGCCTTAACGATGACGGAATTGAGCAATCTTGGGCTCGTTGGATTCGTCTTATCGAGACGCTCGATTCGACTATAAACTCTCTGAATTTGACATTCATTTGATCTTTCAAATGTGTCTGGAAATCTTCCAATAATGATTTAATCACTTGATCTGAGCTTGATTTGACTCGGATTTGACTAAACTTGATATCATTGGGTTCTTCTCATCGAGCCAGTCAATTTGACAGTAAGTTTACTGAAATCGGAGCTCTGGCTAACTTTTTATCAAGTTTTAAATATTTTTTGCTCAAAATATTGCCTCGAGATTCATACAGAATGATAAAAATTTGTTGGTGGCATGTCAACTATGATTTATATGCTCTTTTAGATGATGGTCATAGAATTGTGATGAATATAAAATAGAGGCATCTGATAATTATAAATTGCTTATTTAATATAATTAATTAATTATTCAGAATATTTAAAAAATAAACCAAATGTTAATCAAATTGTGTCAAGCTTAAGAAATGTAATTTATAGGGGACAAATTTGGCAATGAAAAATTTATGATACTTTATAGGTTGGGCTAATAGGCCCCTATATAAGCATAAATGTTTCAATATTTTGATTATAGTTCTACAATAATAATGCTAGGTTAAATAGTAATATGACCTTCAGATTGGATTTATATCCTCTGATTTTATACCCAATCAACCAACTTTTCATACATTATATATTTTAAGACTAAAATGAGACATGATTTAATGGAAATAAACAAATAATCTGCTACAATTTAATATATATATATATATATATATATATATATATATATATATATNAATTGCAAGCTATTTTGCTAAAATGATTTTTCTCTTTTTGTTGTTTTTTAATTTTTCTAGAGTTATTTCTAACTTAGAGTCGTAAGGCACTAAATTTTTAGATCTTACACTATGCATAAGCTGAATAAAACAAGCAATTAAAAATAAGCAAAAACACGAAAAATAAGAAAATGTTCAAATTAAACTACAATCACTCTTTTTTATATATTTTTTGGAATAAAATAAAGTAAAATACTAATATTTTATGTTACTTCCTTGGCAACGGCACCAAAAACTCGACACAGAAGATTTGTAAATGCAGATATTTATGAAGTTGACACCACTTAACAACACCAAAAACTCGATGCAGGCAAAATTATAATAAATATGGAATATAATCCTAACAAAACACTTTTTATAAATATAATTTATCCATTAAAACTCTTTTTTAAACTGCCAAATCTCTCCTAAATATCAACGCAAATATACATATCGTGCAAGTAATAAAGGGCTCTAATGGAGTCCTATATATCGATCCCACGGAGAAGTTAGAAAATCCTAAAGTAAATTTTCAAAATTATTTTATAATAAAAATAAAATTTAAAAGTAAAGTGTGAAATTTGAAAATTGACTACTCAGGTGAATGCTAATTAAAACGCAGATGTAAGATTTTAGTAATTAAACTAAACTAAATACTAAACTTTCACAAATAAAATTGTGAAAGTTAAACAAAGTTTTTGTTGTGACGGAAAGTTCAAATTTAACAAAGCATCCTTTCCCTTTACAATGAGTATATGGTTTTTGAAGAAATTGAAATCATTTGAAAATATATATAAAAACTATTTTGTGTCAAATAGGAGCAATTATATTCTTTACCCTTTTTTAAGTGCTATAAAGAAACTTATTTAGAGTTTGGTCCCTAATTTCGTGGTTAGGTTGGGAGGATACCAGCTGCCACTCCAGAGCTCCCACTACTCCCTCCCCTGAGGGCTAACAATCTCACTTAGTTTCCAATCAACTGAACCAAATTGAGGGTTTTAATGTGTCACCATAAAATCTCCAATTCTGCATCCAACAAAAGTATATTTTGTTATTTATTTGCACCAAATTCCATGGATGACATACTCTCCAAAGAAATAAAATGTGATACTCCCTATGTTTTAGAAATCATATCTCATTTAAGAACATGTCTCTCAATAATTTTTAACATTTCTGAAGATCAAATTTCAAATCATGATAAATTATTATCATTTAAAACTATAGAAAACAAAATCTATTCTTCACAAAACCATATCTTCAAAGTAAGGAGAAGGATAAAGAAGAATACTAATAATTCATGAGAAGGATACAATAAAACTCAAATTTCATATATAAAAAAAAGTTTACAAAATAAAAGAAACAAAAATACAACTTATCTCACAATCCTTCCCAAGTAACTCCCTAAAAGTCCTCTCCAAGCCTTTCAATCTTTACAAACACTCCCAATTCTCTCTTAGAAATGTAATGAAGAAGAAATTTCTCACCTTCCCTCTACTCTTACTAACCTAGAAGAAAATCTCCTCTTCTCTCTCTCTCTCTAACCCTCACGCCACACCAAAAACTCTCTTTTCATCCCCCCTTTTGCCTCTTGAAGTCTTCTTCTTATTTTTTAGGATGCCTCCTTTGGAAAAGATTTCAAAATTCCCTAAAAAATTTCCTCCAAAAGTCAACTCTTTTGAATTCAAAAGATGTGTCATTTGATCCAAGAGTTATGTCACTTCATAAAAGAACCATCTAAAGTGTCAAGATGCATTGAATCACTCCAAGGGATGTGTCGAACAAGTGTCCCTCTAAAAATTTGCACAAAACTTATCTCGAACCAACTTAATTTGAAAAAGGAATCCTTGGTGCATCATGTGCCAGCACTCTAGATTGTGGCACATCATGCGCAAATATGGTGTATAATGCGCCAGAATCCAAAATTGGCTCTTTTTGCTTCAAATTTTGTCCATTTTGGCTTTTCTACTCCAAATGCCTAAAAAGATATAACTGCAATGAAGGCACAAAAATAACCTTCTTTAAAGTGTAATATCACCAAAAATAAGCATAAAATTAGTACTTAAAATAGTATATTATTTTGGTGTATCACGCATCATGCGCCAACTCTTTGGAATATGGTGCATCATGCGCCAGTTCCAAAGATTTGCCATTTTGATTTTAATACCAAAAATTCTCAATTCTTTCATAAAATTAGGTAAATAAAGATGTCTATAAATACTTTTTCAAGTACACTAACTCCACATATATAATTATACACAAATATTTTGAACAAAAACACAAAACCAAAATAAAAAACGATAAAATTGGGTTGTCTTCCACAAAGCATTTGGTTTAATGCTGTCAGTCCGAAATTCCCAGTCTTTATTCTTGGTGACCCAACATTATAGTCTCCTTAAAAACTGGTCTTTGACCATCAAAATATGGCTTCAATCTGTGCCCATTTACTTTAAATATCCTTCCAGTCTTGGGATCTTCAATATGAAAAGCTCTATAGGGATAGGCTTTTATAACTCTAAATGACCATTTCCATATAGACTTTGGTTTTTCAGGAAAAAAATTCAATCTTGTATTGTATAATAAAACTTCCTTTTTAGGTTTAAATTACTTCTTTTTAATCTTCTGATCATGTCACTCTTTCATTTTTTTTCTTTATAAATCATAGCATTATCATAAGATTCATTCCTAATTTCTTCAAACTCATTCAATTGCAATAAACTTTTCTCACCACTTTCTTTCAAATTGAAATTGAATTCCTTTATAGCCCAATAAACCTTATGTTTCAATTCTACTGGAAAGTGACAAGTTTTCCCAAAAATTAATTTATAAGGGGACATTCCGATAGGTGTTTTATAAGCTCTCTTCTATGCTCATAATGCCGTATGTAATCTAGCAGACCAATCGATTTTATTAGGATTTACACTTTTTTCCAAAATTCTCTTAATTTCATGATTAGATACTTCTGCCAAACCACTTATTTAGGGATGATAAGCGGTTGCAATTTTATGCATTATGTTATATTTTTCTATCAATCTTGCAGTTGTTGCATTTCTAAAATGAAATCCTCAATCGGTAATGATTACTCTTGATATTCCATATCTTCTAAAAATATTTTTAATTAAAAATTTTGAAACAGTCTGAGCATCACATAGAGGTAAAGCGATTGCTTCAATCCATTTTGAAACATAATCAACAACAATCAATATATATATATATATATATATATATATATATATATATATATATATATATATATATATATATATANGCATCAAAAATTTCAATTTCTAAATTGAAATTTAGATGCATTTCATTTCTTTTTGAAATATTTCCTACTTTATGACATCGATCACATATTTATATATATACTTATATACACACATCTCTAAATAGAGTAGGCCAACAAAATCCAAACTGTAAAATTTTATGAACAGTTCTACCATTCCCAAATTGACCTCCAAATTCAGAATCATGAATTTTTTTGGATAATTTCTGAATTTCTTTGTAAGGCACACATCGTCTCATTACTAAATCTTTGCATTGTTCATATAAATAGGGGTCATCCAAAAAATAAGATATTGCATCATGAATGAATTTATTTTCATGTTGTTTTGTTACTCCATTTGGTAAAATACCACGAATAATATAATTTACAATGTCAGCATACCAAGGTATTTCCCATCCTTTTACAGCATAAATTTATTCATCAGGAAAAGTTTCATTAATTTCTTTTTCCATGTCAAGTATTTTTTCCTGTTCTAGCCTAGATAGATGGTCAACAACTTGATTATCAGTCCCTCTACTATCGACTACTACAAAATCAAACTCTTGCATCAGAAGTACCCATCTAATTAATCTTGATTTTGTATCATTCTTTTGCATCAAATATTTAATAGTCGAATGATCAGTATGCACAACACATTTAGCTCCAATTAGATATGACCTTAATTTATTAAAAGAAGACCCAATGGCTAACAACTCTCTTATAGTGGTGATATAGTTAATCTAAGCATCATTAAGAGTCTTACTAGCCTATTATATCACTTTAAAAATCTTATCAAATCTCTACCCTAAAATAACTCCAAATGCATAATCACTTGCATCACACATTAATTCAAAATATTTCTCCCAATCATGTGTAACAATTATAAGAGCAGTGATCAATTTTTCCTTTAAAGTTTCAAACGCTTTAAGGCAATCTTGATTAAAATCAAATTTTGTATCTTTTCCCAGAAGTTCGCATACAGGCTTAGTAATTTTTGAAAAATCTTTAATATATCGCCTGTAAAACCCAACATGTCCTAAAAAGCTCCTAACTCCTCTTACATTAGTAAGTGAAGGTAAGTTTGATATAACCTAAATTTTTGCAGGATCGATTTCCACGCCACTTTATAAAATTTTATGCCCAAGCACAATTTCTCCTGCAACCATAAATTGACATTTTTCTCAGTTCAATACAAGATTAGTCTTTTCACATCGTTCAAGAACCTTCTCTAAATGATTTAGACGTATTTCAAAAGAAGTTCCAAATGAAGAAAAAATGTCCATGAAGACTTCAATCCCTTTTTCAAGCAAATTACTGAAAATTGTCATCATACATCTTTGAAATGTAGCAGGCACATACATAATCCAAAGGGCATTCATTGAAAAGAAAAAACTCTATAAGAACTAGTAAATTTTGTTTTCTATTGATTTTCTAGAGTAATAGATATTTGATGATAACCGGTATATCCATCTACAAAACAAAAATATATGTGCCTAACTAGCCTATCCAACATTTGGTGCAAAATAGGTAAAGGAAAATGATCCTTCTTGGTAGCAGTATTTAATTTTCTATAATCTATGCAGATTAGCCATCTAGTGACATGTCTTGTTGGTATTAATTCATTATTATCATTTGTCACTACAGTCACTCCTTTTTTTGGAACACAGTGAATTGGACATACCCAAGCAATGTCTGAAATAAGATATATTATTCCAACATCTAACCATTTTAAAATTTCTTTCTTAACAACTTCTTTCATCATAGGATTTAATATCCTTTGAGGGTCAGCTCCTAGCTCATGTTGTTGTTCCAATAAAATTCTATGCATACAAATCGAATGACTGATTCCTTTAATATTAGCTAATGTTCATCCAAAAGCTTTCTTATATCTTTTTAAAGTTTCCAAAAACTGTTGTTCTTGCTTATCTATTAATTCTAAGGATATTATAACATGAAATGTAGATAAATCTCCTAAAAATGCATACCTCAAATGCGTAAGAAGTACTTTCAGATCTAGTTCAGGAGATTTCACCATATATGAAATCAAATTCTTACTACTTTTTATAGGGTCTAACATTTCAAAATTTTTCATAACATAATCCAAAACTTCTTTACTCACTTCCATAGATTCATCTTAAAGTTTATCCTCATCTTGATATTCCACATATTCCTTTTCAAATTCTCTTTCAAATGTCTTTTTGAAATAATCATGGCTTAGATATTCATTAATATCTGGTCGGCACCATTTTGGTGGAGGAGTTGCCCGTTAGAAGCTGTCGATCGCCGGAATTGGAATCTTGTTGCCCGCTTCGGAAAGGCGTTAAATTTACAATATATATATATATATAGTTTTAGAAAAATATAAAATCAAACTGATCCCATATCTTTCATATTTTAAATGAAAGAGCACTATTCCATAAACCCTGTATCTATCTCGAAGGATAAACACATGACTTGAGGATGAGGCTTGATCAAATAAACTAAGAAATATATGACACCAGTTTGGTCTGCGAAACCATTTTATTTACTGATAAGTTCCCCTATTTAATATGAAGACTTAAGTAGAGTTTATATTAAGTTGGGTTCAAAAAAGTTTCATATAAGGGCAAGCCCCTATAGTTAATTACATCTTAAATGACTGAAGCCACTCAAGAAAACTCTCGATAAAAATCAGGGAATATTATATTCAACGAGGTCAAAGGATGGGACTTTTCAATGAGATCGGACAAAAAGACGTGAAAAGAGAAAGACTAAATTTGGAACATTTTATTTTAGAGTCCAATGGAGTAAGAACTAGGGGATGTCATAGATCCTGAGGAAAACCTCGGTGACTTCCTTGGCTATCCTATGGTTTGGCTTCAGTTTTGAGGAGAAATATTTAAATGTTTCATCATGCAAATTTTATTAATTAGGGCTTACATTCATGTGAAACAATTACACAAATAGCCTTAAAGACGTGAGGATTTAGGTCGTGACGAACGACAACCTTGGAATCCTATGACTAGTTAGAGCTTATATTGTACAACTGAGCTATACAAAAGCTTAAAGGAATGGTTGAAAATTTATGTGGAATAAGCAAACTTCCTCGAAATCTTATGGCTTGTTGTTTAATTCTAAGGAAAGATAATTTGTTGTAGATCTTCTTATTATTGAAGATGGTCGTGCTGCCCACAATGCTAGCTTTGAGCTCCTTATCCTAAAAAGTTTAAGTTTTCTAATGTATCAAGTCATGATGTTAAATTAGATGTCCTTATGGTTATGGTCATTTAAATATTATGGTTCATATTAAATTTGATTAGAGCGACATCGGTTAGGATCCTACGGTTCCCCCATTTTGGCACCACTATTTTCTATCAGATTCACTTAGTTCAAATGAATTTACTAAACTCAACTCAACTAGTTCCATACTTTCATTTAGACTGTGGGAAGTCTCGTTAGCAACCATAGGTTACTTCCTCTGAAAGATTTCTGATCATCCAATAGAGAAGTCTTAATTTAGTTGCAATAGTTGTTTTGTGATGTTAGTGATTGAATTTTGGGTTGTCTTATTTTTTGAATGTTGTGGCGGTGAATTTTATCTTGGTTAATTTTACTTTTGGCATTGGTTTTACGGCTACCCTAGTAGTTTTGGTTTTCATGCAGGGTGACATCATTGTTTAACATGCAAGTTTTGTAAGTATAAAAATACAGTGTGGAAAGTACAAGAAAAGACGGTACTGTAAACTGTAAAAGTGTATCTGGCGAGTCTTCTCGTTCCACCACCTGAAAGGTCAGTACTTCCAAGACATGTGTATAATATTGCAAGGAACTTGAATTGCAAGAGTAGATGAAGTTTAGTTACCAAACCCCAGGCTATGATTTTATTGGATCTTGGAAGATCCTAGTAAATGATTTTATAGAAAAATATGGCAAGTCCACTTTGACGTTCAGAATGTCCAATAGATTTCAAAATGCTCAAGGCATGACCTTAGATCACTTTGAAGATCTATGAAAATATGCTGAGTTCATTTTGAACTTCCATTAATCATCTTAGGTTGAAGTGTGACTACTTGGTTGCTTAGTGAAACTTAGCAATTTAATTATCTCAAGGATAGAATACACGATTAATCAATTGATGTTTCGTTTAAGAGTTATGTGAGTGGGTGTCTCTAAGGCAAGTTTAGGTTATTTAAGATTGTGGTGCCCATAATTAAGGTCAAGCTTGTAGTGTTAAAGATGTTAATCACCAATTATGTCATCTTCTAAATCTGATCAATTGGGTCTAGAAATTGAATCTATGTCACTACTAAGCCTTTAACAATCATGATTGGTGAAAAGGTGACTATCAAAATTTTGATTTCAGTGACATTTATTCTTATCAAATGGTCAAACCATCCTCAACTTTGGGCATAAGAAAAGTGAATTTCCATCTTTCCGACTTAAGCCCAACACTTAAGAATCGCCTAATCTTAGTTGACTTCCAAGTCATGAAGATTAGGAGGATTATGGTTTTGTTGATGTCGTGCAAGGGTAGTGAGTGAGTTTCTACCTGTTAATCCCATTGTATTTCAAACATCCAAATATGTTTATTAAGATCAAAGTTACCCATTTTCCCTTTGGTTAATCCTAAATTTTTATTAAGGCACCAAAGTCTAAAATTTCCACTTTGCCCTTGGGGTACTTCACCTCATAACTCATTAAACCCAACTCAAATGAATTTGAGGGCTTAAAGTATCATATTCATGAGGTAACTATAATGTTTAGAGGAGAATATGTGGACATCTTTAATTTATTTAATTATTTATTTAAATTTAGAAAATATGACTTTCAAAGGTTAATTTATTTAATTATCCAAAATAAAGTTTATATTTATGGAAAAGTTATTAGAGGTCCCTTAAGGCCAAAGAAACACCTAGGCAAGATTTCATGATTTTTTGAATTAATTTATTATAATTCTTTTAATGGGAAAATAAGGAAAATTCACTTTTAAGCCTTTAAAATTTATTTTCTTAAGTTAGGAAAATTAGGAAAAATATTTTAATAAGTCCCAAGTGATCATGGAGCAATTAGGTACATTTTGAAAATTTCGATATTTTAAAGATTTTTAATTATTTTTAATTATTTTAAATCCAAAATGAAGCTAAAAAATCAAGTATTTTACCAAAAATAACTTTTATTTTTCTTAAGTGCCCTTGTTCACAAGGAACTCAGAAACCCACTTTTCAAAATTTTCCCAAGTGTATTTAATTTATTATAATTATTTTAATATAAAAATACAAGGTCATTTAGAAAAACAACTTTAGTGCTTGGATTTAGTCAAATAATTTTCAAATTTTTACAGTGGATGGACATGATTTTTAAGAACAATGTGGAAGTGATTTTGTTAAATTTTTATAAGTATTTAATTTACATAAATTAATATAAAGTATATGAATTTAATTAAATTTAGGAATGTAAAAAATGTTTCAAAACATCACAATATTTTTCCTAAACTCCCTGACCACAGAAAATCTACTAAAATTGTTCTCATAATTTTCTAAGTCATATTTTGATTTATATAATTAAAATAAGTCAAAAGGGTCACTCTAACTTGAAAATTAAAGATAGAAGCAAAGGATTGTCCTCTAACATTGGAAAAATCAGAAGACATAACCTTTATCATGAGGAACAAACCATCAAAATTTCAAGCCATGGTGAACAATATTTAGTTATGGAGAATTAAAAGAACACAAAGGGTATTTAATTCATTAAAAATTATAGAGTAAGAAAATGATTTTTATTTTTACACCATATTATTCCCCTCTGTTCACCAATCAAGAGGGTATTTTTCTTTTATTTTTATGATTTTTTTCGAGAAAGTTATGGATTTTTGAATTTTAGGCATTTAAAATAATTCAAAAAATCCTTATTTTTTACTTTTCCACGTGGCGCCACCTTAACCTACAGCGGCTCCGAACTCACACGCGGCGCGCACTCATTTGGCACCGCCATCCACTTTAGCTGCCACGCAGCCCGCGGTTCATGTACCATCCGCTTGTCCGGCTTAATCTCCTCCATTGGTTGGATACACGCGCGATTGGACGCCTCTCCATTATCGCCCCCAAGTGACTTAACCCGTAAATCGTTCACACTAAAACCTAAGATCTTCGTCTCGACTCAACAAAATTGCATGGGATTAGTTTTTAAACCTTCATCTACTCAAGAAGAACACATCTATATAGTTAATTAAGAATAAAATCAAGTCATTACAAATGGAGAATCAAAATAAGCTTAGGTTAGGGTTAGAGCTCAATACCTTTGTCTGAAAGAGAATGCCTCAATCAGATGGTTGTGGCAACTTTAATTGGACCCAATGAACCTCCAGATGAAGGCTCAAGCCTTAATGAATTGTGTAGGTATGTTTTCGATCAAGGTGGATTTCAGGTGTTGTTCTAGAACTACCCTAGAGGGTGCTTCAAAGGTGGGTTAGATGGGGAAGCAACTCCTCTTGCTCTAGGGATGGTGTGTGCACAATTAATTTGAGTTTGGTGTACAATGAAGAGATGTCCTAGTTTGAGCTGATAGTTTAAGCTCAAAATTGGGCTTTCATAGTGGGGATCAATGGGAGAAAATGGTTTCAATGAGCTTAGGAGTTCTTGAAGAGTGTCTGAAAGAAATTGGAAAGAGTTTCCCTAAGGATTTTGGCACTATGCTCTCTTTGGCCATGGAGGAGCTGATTAAATAGAGGAGCTTAGTGGGTAGCTCAGGGCTAATTGATGAGTGTAAAATGGTGCTTAGGTGGAGGGCTAAGGAGCTCTAAAGATCCATTGGGATGAGCTGGCCTCTAGGGTTGAAATTGGGTTTGAATTTGAGCCCAAGGGTGTCAGTTTTGTTGTTTTCTTTCCACTAGGCCAGCCGGCAAAGCCAGGAGTGGTGGCTAGAAGGTCAGGTGAGCCAGGGGAAGGCTTAATTATAATATACTCCCAATGGGTCCTTAATTTAGGGACCCATTGGTCCATAGCTTACTTGTGTGTTTTGAGAGGGTTTATCCTGGTCAATAAGCTGTGCTTAGTGGCCGTGGAGACTTTAATTTTGTGACTTTAGGATGGCTAAGTTAATTTTGGTGCATGGGTCTAACTTGGGTAAAAATGCTAAAAGTTGGGTTTGGGTTAGGCTAGTCATGACTTTGAGGTTAATTGATTGATTACATTATGTAGATGATTGTAATGAACATTTCTGGTGAAGGATTGAATTAATTTTAAGGTCAACTGATAGTTTGATTTGAAGGATTTTGGGTTATTGGTCAATTTGGGCATGTTGGACTAGACTTAGGTCTAAGTTGGGCTTAGGTTGGGCTAAGTTCAAATTGATGGTTGGAAATTTTCTATATGAATGCCATGAAGAGTGTTCAACATAAATTGGGTGTCAATTTTTGAGGTTAGGGCATTCAATTTGGTGGAATTTGGAGACAACCAATTTGGGGCAAATTTGGGGATTTTTGGACTTGGGTTTAAACTAAGTGAAATTGAGGCTTCACCAAGGACAATTAAAAGTTAAATTTGGTATTTAGGATTGTTATGAAGAGTTTAGGATCCAAATTGGGGCAAATTGAGTAGGCTATGGGGTTCAAGTAGGTGAGATTAAGTCATATGGTCAAAATTGGGGCTTTGATTTGGATCAAAATTGAGCTCAAATAATGGGACAATTAGGACTTAATTTGGTTTTGATTATTCATATGAAAGGTGAATTTTAGTTTAGAATTGAAATTGAGGGAAATTGGGTCTAAATTGATGGACATTTGGGGTGAATTTGGGGAAATTGGGCCTTTAAAGGCAATTTGGGGGTTTTGGTCAAAATGGTCAAATTGGTTGAATTGTATCCAATTGGAGGGTCCAAATTAGTTTTGGAGACATTTGAGATGATTTTTAAAGTTTTGGGAAAATTTGGGGTGCCAAGGGTATTTTTGTAATTTTTTTGCAAATTGGGGGGTATTTTGTTAATTTTGGGTGATTTTGGGCAATTTGGGTATTTTGAAATGGTTTGAAGTGATTTTTGAACAAATTTAGGTATTTTGGATGAAATTGAGATTTTTGGCCAAATTTGGGATTTGGGACTGTTTAGGTAATTCGGGTAGGGTTTTGGGATGAAAAGACCAAATTAGAAACTTTGGTAGAATTGGGGTGTCAACCACCTTACATGAGCTATGGACCATTGAAATCCTCATTTGGGTTATCTATGTACTGGTCTTAGCTAAACCCTAGCCTAGGGCTAGTGGGTCTAGGGGACCATTTACATGAGTGTGCCAAAAGATCAAGGGATCAAAGTCAACGAGTTAGGGTTTAGGGTTATGAGTAGATATAGATGATAGTGAGTGTAGTGAGTGAACTAGCTTAAGACCAACACCCAGGGTCAACCCTAAGGTCAAACAGTCCTATGGCGACTCCTCTTGAGATCCTCCATACTAACTCCACCTACTAAGTGCTAAAGGTCAGGACCAATATGTGGGGCTTCAAGTTGAGCGAGACAGAGTTTAGAATTTCTAAATGTGAGGGTTCCTTTTCTAGTTTTCTAAAAATAATCAACAGGAAAGTTCTATGGCTAGACCTTAGGCAACTAAAGAGGGAAAACCAAACCTCAACCAAAAATGAGGTCACCAATATCTATTCTGAAGCATTCAATCTCTTCCTCTTTTGCGGGGTATCTCATTGATTTTGTAAGATTAAATGTAATCTCTTCATCACTATCTCTCATAGTTTGTTCTCCTTTTATGTACATCTATCAAAGCTCTTTCAGTGGCAAAGAATGGTCTTCCTAAAATGATAGGAATTTCTTTATCTTCCTCCACAACTAATACAATAAAGTCCATAGGAAAGATAAATTTATCAACTTTTATCAAAACATCTTCTATTATTCCTTTAAAATAGGTAATCAGACGAACGGCTAATTGAAGAGTTACAGTTGTAGGTGAAATATCTCCCAAACCCAACCTTTTGAAAAATGATAACGACATAAGATTAATACCGGCTCCTAAATCACATAAAGCTTTTCCAAAAAAATCTTTCGCTAATAGCACAAGGAATTGTAAAAATTATAGGATCTTTATCTTTTTCAGGAAGCTTTTTCTGAATTATAGCTCTACACTCTTCAGTTAGTGCAACAGTCTCATTATCTACAAACTTCCTTTTCTTATTAAGTATATCCTTCGTGAATTTCACATAGCTTGGCATTTATTTCAAAGCTTCAAAAAAAGGAATGTTTATCGTTAATTTCCTCAATATTTCCTAAAAATTTTAAAACTGTTTATCTCTATTTTTCTGCTTCAATCTTTGAGGAAATAAAGGTGGTGGTCTTTTTTACAGTGATGTTCATTGGTTTAATAGGACATTCTGACTCAAAATGAAAAACTTCAACAGTTTATTTTTATTTTCCACATAATTTTTGTCAACTTCAACTTCCCCTTCATTTTGAACTCTATTTTCTAATTTTTTTTCCACTTCTTAGTTGAATAGACTTAATTTGCTCTTTGTTCTGATCTTAGGATTTACTTCAACATTACTAGGTAATATTCTTATAGGTCTATTACTAAGTTTAGTAGCAATACATCCGAATTGATTTTTCATGTTCTACTTGCAGCTCCTTGACTTTGTATTTGACTCCCCAATTGCAATATTAATTCTTCCATTGACAACTTTTTCTCCTTACTCTACAAATTATTAAAATCTAGACGGTAATAAGGTTTATAAGTTGGATTTCCTTGATTGTTGGAGTTTCTCAATGGGTTCACGTGTTATTTCCTCATTGTGGATTTGCAACATTACAATAATTGTTACTCCAACAAAAATTTGGATGATTCTTCCAACTGGGATTATAATGATTGACATAAGGATTATTTAAATGATTATTCAATGCATTTAGGGTCTCATAAAAAATTGGAGATTCTATCATTTATCCTAATGAATTTTCCTCAATCACATGTGACGTCCGAGGATAATTTATTCCATGATCTATCATCTTTGATATAGCAGTTATTTGTGCAGCTAACATAGAAATTGCATAAGTGTCATGAATACTGGCTACTCTTTTTGGATATACCCTTTCAGAGGGCCATTGAAAATTATTAGTAGCCATCTCTTCAATTAAAGAATATGCTTCATCGAATGATTTTGACATTAATGATCCACCAACAAAGCATCAATTATTGATCTAAGAGATCCTACCAAACCATTATAAAAAAATTGATTTATTAACCAATCTAGCAACGCGTGGTGTGGACACTTTCTAAGGTGATCAATAAGTCATTCCCAAGCTTCATAAATTGATTCCCCTTCAAACTGATAAAAAAATGTAATATCATTTATAAGATTAGTAGTTTTTGATGGAGGTAAATATTTAGATACAAATTTTGGTGGTAAATCCCTCAAGTTCTAATAGATCCAAGTGCTAACGAGTTTAACCACCACTTAGTGTTATCCCTTAGTGAAAAAGGAAAAAGGCTAAGCTTGATGACATCATTCGACACTTCATCAAATTTAAAAGTAGCACACAATTCTAGAAACTAGCAAAGTGTAAATTATGATCTTCAGTTGGTGTTCCCCCAAGCTAATTGTTTTGCACCATTTGGATAATAACAGGTTTAAGCTCAAATGAATTAGCAGCTACAATAAGGTTTCGTATACTCAAATGAATTTTATCTATTATAGGATTAGCATAATCTCTTAAAGGCCTCTGATGATGTTCATTTTCACTTCCAGCATTACTTAAATTGCAAGCCATTTTGCTAATATGATCTACCTCTTTTTATTTTTTCAAATTTTTCTAATAGCTCTTTCTAACTCAGAATCGTAAGGTAATAATTTTTTAGATCTTACACTAAGCATAAACAAACACAACAAGTAATTATAAATAAGCAAACCCACTAAAATAAAAAAAATATTCAAACTAAACTATAAACACTTTTTTTAGTTTTTATAATAAGAATACTATAAATTATAAAATAACTTGATACGAGTGGATTTAGTGTGTTGATTTTTCAAATATTTTCATTATTACAAAATACACACGAGAGACATAATAACAAATATACAAATTAATTCCAACAAAAATAACTTCACTGAAAATAATTTTTTAAAAAATCTTTAAACTACCAAATCCCCTTAAAAAATAACGCAATTATATATATCACTCAAGTAATAAATGGCTCTAATAAAGTCATAGATTTCAATCCCACAGAGAAGTTAGAAATGCCTATGAGTAAATTCTTAAGATTATAATGTAAAGTATAATTTTAAAACTACAATAAGTAAAATGCTAAATTTGAATATTAAGTAACAAGTGAATAATAATTAAAATGCCGTTGAAATATTATGTTAACTAAACCAAATGATAAACATTCAAAAGTAAACTTACAAACTAACAAAGTTTTTGTGATAGAAAGTAGAAATTTAAGAAAAACATCCTTCCCATTTATAATGAGTATATAGATTGTGAAGAAATTAAAATCATTTGAAAATATGTGCAAAATAGGAGCAATCATATTCTTTACGCTTTTTCGAGTGCATAAGAACATTGACTAATCCAGAGTTTGGTCCCTAATTTTGTGGTTAGGCTGGGAGAATACCGACTACCACTCCAGAGCTCTCACTACTCCCTCACCATGGGGCTAACAATCTCGCATCAGTTTCCAACCAACTGGATCAAATTGGAGATTTTAATATGTCACCTTAAAATCTCTAATTCTGCATCTAACAAAGTATATTTTCATATTTATTTTCACTCAACCCCATGTATGAAATACTCTATCATGAAATCAAATGTGATTCTCCCCATGTTATAGAATTCATAGCTCTTTTGGAACATATATTTCTCAACACATTTTAACATTTTAATTGGACAGATGAAAAAGTAAATAAAAATTGGAGTTCAAATCATCACAAATTATTGACATTAAAAACCATATAAAAAAAAATAAATTCTTCACACAACCATATCTCTAAGTAGGGAGAAGGATAAATAAGATTACTCAGAGTTCATGAGAAGGATACGATAAAACACAAATTTCATATGTAAAATCAATTTGACAAAACTAAAGAAATAAAAGACACAACTTTTCTCACAATCCTTCCTAAGCAAATTCCTTGAAGTTCTCTCTAAGCATTTTTATTTTTACTAGCACTTTCAATTCTCTCTTAGAAGTGCAATGAAGAAGAAATCTCTCACCTTCCCTCTCCTCTTACAATCCTTGAAGAAAATCTCCAAGCCCTTGACTTTCTCTCTCTGTCTGTCTTCTTGCAGCCCCCCTTTACACACCACTCAAACTCCTCTTTCAAAAAGAATTCAAAATTCCCTAAAAAATACTATCCAAATGTCAACTCTTTTAAAAGACATGTCAATTGATCCAAGAGACATATCCCTTTATAAAAGAACCTTCCAAAGTGTCTAGATGCATTGAAT
>JXCR01141650.1:0-10098 GCA_002079205.1 Phalaenopsis hybrid cultivar
AATTTGAAGGATTTTGGGCATTTGATCAATTTGGGGATGTTGGGTTAGACTTGGGTTTAGGTCAGGCTAGAGCTGGGCTAATTCTAAATTGAGAGTTCAAAATGGTCTAGGGGAATGTCATGAAGATTTCTCAACATTAATTGGGTGCCAATTTAGGGGTTTGGTCATTCAATTTATGGACATTTGAAGGCATGGCAAAATTGGGTGTTTTAGTTCAATTTGGTTTTGAGTAAAATTGGGGCTTGACCAAGGCCAATTGAAGGTTCAATTTGGTGTGTGGAGATGTTTTAAAGAGATTATGATGCATAATTGGAGCAATTGGAAAGAATTGGGGGTCAATTGAGTGGGATTTTGGTTTTAGGTCAAATTGGGGCCTTTTGATTTGGGTTGAAATTAAAATCAATTGTGGGTCAATTGGACTTGGATTTGGTTTGAATTGAGTTTGATCATAATGAATTTGATTTTATAATTAAAATTGGAGAAAAGTGAGATCAAATTAGTGGACATTTAGGGTGAATTTGAGGAAATCGGGCCTTTAAGGGCAATTTGGGGCTTTGGGTCAAAGTTGGTCAAATTGATCAAATTGAGTTTAATTGAAGGGTCCAAATTGGTTTGAAGACATTTGAAATGATTTTGAGGGCTTTAGAAAAGTTTTGGCCACCAAGGGTCTTTTTATAATTTTGGCAAATTTTGGGGTATTTTGTTAATCTTGGCAAATTTGGGAAGTTGTGCGCAATTTGGATGATTTCAAATGGTTTGAGATGATTTTTTAACAAATTTTGGAATTTTGGGTGAAATTAGGAATTTTGGTCAAATTTAGGGTTTGGGGGTGTTTTGGTAAATTGGGTAGATTTGGGAGGCAAAAGGCTAAGTTTGGTATTTTTTTGAATTAAGGTACCAACCACGCTATTTGAGCTATGGACTAATGTAACGGAATCCTCTACTTTGTGCCCTTCATGCACTGGCCTTAGCTAGACCCTAGCCTAGGGTTAGTGGGTTTAGGGGGCCATCTACATGAGTCTCCTAAAGGATTAAGGGGTCAAAGTTAAGTGAACTTAGGCTTAAGGTAGTGAGTGGAAGTGTAATGTGCAAGTGAGCGATAGGGTATGCACCTGCTCAAGACCAACACTCAGGGTCAACCCTAAGACCAAGCAGTCCTCCAGGGACTCCTCTTGAGCTCCATCGTTTTGACCCCACCTATCAAGTGCTAGAGGTTAGGACCAATATGTGGAACTTCAAGTTGAGAGAAGAGTTTAGAATTTCAAATGGTGAAGTCCTCTAGGATAGTCAACAAAAAAGTCCTATGGCTAGACCCTAGGCTACTAAAGAGGAAACTAGACCTCAACCAAAAGTGAGGTCATCGAAGTAGTAACAATTTGATGGTTGGTATGATATTTATTTAATAATTTCTCCATTATTACATTTTTGAAATGACGTCCCTCATCAGTTATGTTCATTCTCGACATCCCAAATCTACAAAATATATTCGTCTTTAAAAATTTTGCAACACTTTGAGTATCACATCAAGCTAAAGCTATAACTTCTATCCATTTGGATACATAGTCTACTACTATCAATATATATAAATTTTTGAATGATGGTATAAATGGTCCCATGAAATCTAATCTCCAAAAATCAAATATCGGGGCATCTCATTTCTCCTAGAAAGATTGTCTACTCGTTGACATCAATCACAAGTTTTGATATAAGCATTAACACCTCTAAAGATTGTAGGAAAATAAAATCTAGATTACAAAATTTTGCATTGTTTTATCAACACCAAAATGTCCCAAATATCAGAATTATGATATTTTTGGATAATTTCATAAGTTTCTTCTAAAGACACACATCTTTGAATAATTAGATATTTTCCTTATTTATATAAAAATGGGTCATCCTAAAATAAGTTTTAGCTTAGATAAAAATTTCCTCTTTTGTTGGGATGTCATTCCATAGAGTATAATATCACTAACAATAAAGTTCACAATATCGGCATATCACAGAACACACCACTCATTAATACTGAACAATTCTTCATCTGGAAAATGTTCATTAATTTCTTTATCAAAATAGAGTGATATTTCTAATTCAAGCATATACAGATGATCAGTAATTGGATTATGAGCTCCCTTCATATCTACTATCTCAGAGTCAAGTTCTTGCATACGAAGAATCAATTTTATCAGTCTTCATTTTGTATCCTTCTTTTTCAATAAATATTTAATAGCAGAATGATAAGCATGTGCTCCCGACATTCTATTTAGATAGGATGTATGCAATTATATGATTAATTTCCTTAGTAGTTATTCTTAATTTGTAACAGCGCCAAAAACTTGATCCAAAGCAAAGGCTAGGTAAAATTTTAACTATGAAGCAATTAAGAATGCAATTATAATACTTCAATATGGGATACTACATAAGTATACGAATCATTATCAAGTAATATAGAAATTTCTAATTAAGTCCCGAATGTCGAACCCACAGGGAGGATTGGATTTAAATAACAAAATACTTAGTAATATATAGTCTTACTCAAACTTAAGTTGTTATAATAGAAAAGAAAGTTCAATTCTTTTTGTGATTTTTGATAATTAAAAATAAAGTGAGCAACTAATTAACTTAATTAAAATACATGCAAGATGAAGGAAATATAGATAAAATACCTTTTTTCTTATCATGAATCAATGAAAATATAGAAATTCAGTTGTGGAAGTATGTTAAATGTGTTGTGTCAAATAGGAGCAGTAATATTCTTTACCCTTAATGAGATGCTATAAAGAATATTGGCTAATTTTTAGTTTGAATAGCCTTGAAAACCGTCTTGGTAGGAAAGATACTAGCTCTCACTCTAGAGTTCCCTCCTCTCCCTCCACCTGTGGGCTAAAATTTCGTGTTAAAACCTAAAACCATAAATCAAATTGGGGGGTTTAGCCTGTCACTCTAAAGTCCTCTAATTCTACACTCTTGAAAATATATTTTCCTATTTATTTGCATTCAATCCCATGAACTATATTCTAATTCATGAAATAAATATGCAATTTTGACCATTTATTGATTGAGGCAATACCATCTTGGATCTTAAATGTTCTCACAACAGGTTTTAACATTATAATTGGCCAAATCAAGAATTAAATGAAGTGCAAGGTCTTGAATCATCACAACTTCTTCCAACATTGAAGACTAAGACTTCACACAACTTCCTTTAAACATTTAACCACTTATCATTTTAAGAAAAAGATAAAAAAAACTACTAAGAATTCATGGAGAAAACACAACCACACATTAGTTTAAAAGTAGGAATCAAGCACAAAAAATAAGAAATCTAAATAAAAAACTAAGTGTAGTCACAGAGACAAACATTTATCTCAAATTCTCCATCAAATTTCTTGAAGTTCCTTTGAAATCTCTTCCTTATCTCACAATACAAACTAATACTAAAAATAAAATAAAATAGAATAAATAAAGGCGAGCGGCGGTGGTGACAGTGATGGGTAGCGACGGTGGCAGCGATGGCCGGCGATAGACTTTGTTGGGTAGTTTCTGGCCCCCTCTTAATGAAAATCTTAGTCTTTTCTTATAAAAATCCAAGGGGTGTCTTGGTGTCTCTTCAAAAAGGTGTCTCCATTCAATGAATCTTCTAGAAGCTGCCTCCTTATAAGCCAATTGATTGAATTTTTATGTCCATGGTCTATTTCCTACCTTTTTTTATCAATGGTTGCTTCAAACACCTCTTCAAAATTTTGTTCCAATTAAATATTTCTTCAAGTAATTAACATTGGCGCTTAAGCACGAGGTACTTGGCACTTCAACGCGGATCATTTGGAGCTTCGGCGCCCCAGTTCATTTTTGCATATTTCTTCATTGTTGCTCAAAATTTGACCACTTTTCACTCCTTTTAGCATTTTTATCCATTTAATTGTACCTACAAGAAAAATACACAAATACCTTTCATTAAAACACAATACCTCAAAAAATAGGTATAAAAATGTGTATAAAAAGCATTATATATTTTTGGTTTATAAAAATCCTTCAAACTTAAGATGTTACTTGTCCTCAAGTGACTTTTCAATCTTTAAAAATCAACATAAGTAGATAATATATATGAGTTTCTTTAAAAGTTACCAAAATTTAGATTTAGAAATATAGTAGTCCAATTTAGAAAATATATTAGTAAATGAGACCAACCTTAAGTTTAGAAATTTTTAATGTTAAGAAATATGAAACATATGAGTTCCTATCTAATTCAGAAATATTGTTGATTTTCCAAATATAGAATTTATTAAACATAATTTTATTTGCTATATTGTATCCTTAAGCTTAAGAGTTTCTGAAGTCTTATACTTTAAAAAGATCAGATGTGGAACCAATTTTTGCTTAGGCACTAATCCTCAAGCTTCTTCTCCCTTTTCTTTTCTTTTTCTATTTTTTTCCTTTTCTATTTCTTTTTCTTTTTCAGGCAAGAATTACCATATCTGGACAGGCCTTTAATGATTTTGAGTTCCACTTTTTCTTTCTTAAAACAAAGAGTTGATAATTTTCTTTTACTTAAAAAAACATAATATTAGTTTTGAAAATTAATTTCAATAAGAGAAATTTAAGTTTTGAAAACAAAATGTCTAAATTTCTAAATTTTTTTAATAATACAACTTTTCTTACTAATGATAGTTACACTATATTTAGCATTTTCCACACTAAAAAAATTTTAACTTTAAGTTTTTCTTCATTATTGTAAATTTTAACTAAATTCTCGTACTCATTTCTAAAATCAAAATTTTACTTCCCCAATATAACTTCATATACATAATCATTTTTCAAATCAAAATCAAATTTATTTGAAATACAATTGAGAATAAATAAACTTTTAAGTTTCTTTAAAATTTTTCATCCCCCCACAAACTTAAATTTTTAACAGAAATAAACATTTAGCATCATATATAAATAAGCAGGAATGAAAACTAACTATAGCATGCTTGCAGGAATTTTCATATCCTAAATATGCAAGCAAAAAAAATTAAAAATTGGAGCAAAAATTTAATTTGATCAAATTTTTTTAATTATTTAAAATAGAGAGATTCATAAGACTTCTATCAGTGGAGTATAACTGAAAAGCAAATAAACATACTTGCAAACAAACATGACTACAACATAAAGAAAAATAACTGGTAGTAAATTGAAAATTTAAAACATGCTGCTTAAAGTAACAAGTTAGCTAAATTCTAAACCATTCTAAGATTCCAAAATTAAGTTTAACAAACACTAACTAAATACAGAAAAACAAAACAATTAACATAATTACTACCACTAAAACATTCTAACAACACTCAAATACAAATGCATCACAAAAGGTGTACTAAACAAAACACAACATAACAAAACCTAGCAGTCTAAATACTCTCAACTAAAATCAACAAAAAAAAGTGTAGAATACCAGCACCATCCACAGTTCTTAATAACACATAAACAAAAAAACAACATAAAATAGAAAACAGAACTACAAATCCAACTAAGCATCATCTTCCTCATCACTATTATCACTATGCCAACCAGCTGTAGGCTCATATGGTGGATATCTAGGGCACTGAAGAAATACTACATCTTGGTTACCTCTATTGAGATGCCCCATAGCTGTGTTGTATTCCTCCTCATAATCACTTCTTCTTCTCATATACCCATCCATATGCTCTGCAAAATGCTATAAGTTTAGTACCTTATTGACAGTGTGAGTGACATTATCTGAAACCCTCTGTAAAAACTCAGTCTGAGACTCAGAACCAGAAGTCTGACCCCGTGATGTAGAAGCATGTGAAGTAGAGGCTCGTGATGTAGAGGCAGCAAAACTACTGGAGAATCCACCCTTCCAGCCAAAAAAAGAATCATGTGAATAAGTTTTCACGTTCACAATGGTAATAAGCTTCAATGGTTGTAATATATCCTCACATTTGTCAAATCTAACACCAGCCTGCTCACATAACGAAAAGATCAATGATGCAAATCCCAAATCTGCGGTAGTAGCAGCGATGGAAGAACTGGTAATAACTCCATAAATCAATCCTCCAATATTAATAGTCTTGGACTACTGAATAAAGTAGTTCAAAATTGCTCTCTCTCGAGTCACTTCACTCTAATGATTTGTAGGTAGCAGACGAGCAGAAATAAAATAATGAGCATGACATCCAACTTCGAGGTAGAAAAATTTAATTTTTTGTTATTCGTAAACTTTCATAATCCTCTCCCAGTAGTTTAAGATGATTTAATATCATCTAGCTCCTCCTTAGTATGACTATAGTTTGCATAAAAACATAAATTACTAGGAGGCAAATGATAAAACTAATTAATTTCCTCAAGAGAAAATGGTACTGTTTTCCCCTTCACTATGACTACTTCTTCATCAGCCTCCGAGAGATTAACATAGAATTCTCGTACAACATAAATCACAACTACAGTAGAAAAATAACAGAACCGCTCCCACTTACGGCTAACAATTAACTCATTAACAACTCCTCCTGGAATTTTAATACATCGCTAAGGAATCAGTTTTCTTGTATGCAGTGCATCGCTATACCTGTCCTGAGCTCTCAAACTAACAAATTTACTCGAATCGAACAGAGCTTTCCCTTTGCTTCTTTCCATTCTCAGTGCCATTTTCTACAAATTTGTATAAAATCCAAAAGAAATTACACAACCAACTCCAAATTACTAAGCTCAACTTCTAAAAGCTTAAACTAACAAATTTATGCATTTTCCATCAATTTTTCCAAAATTTTCACCATGAATAATGGTTTTCAGGTAGCCCATGAATGTGCTCAAAATACATGGTGAAAATAAAATATTTTTGCATAGAAGTGAAGCTCTTACCTCAAGAAGATCAAATCTAACAATTTCGGTTTGAATTCACAAGGAATTTATCAAAATAGGTGATGCCATAGCCTAGAAATTATGAAAAATTGAGGAAGAAGGCGAGCGAAGGAGAAAAAATTGAGTTTTTCAGACAAAAAATTCACTTAAAATTGTTCTCAAACAAGCACGTAAGCGTGAAGGGTTCAACGCTTAGGCACCAGTCTATCTATTTAGGAAGCGCTTAAGCGCGGGTTTTGGCACTTAGGCGCTAGTGCACAAATTTGATTTTTTATATTTAAATAAAATGCACCCCTAGCCTAATTCAACCAACCCTTTATGGTCTCAAAACACTGCATATACTATTTACTTCCTCTTATCTCTTCTCTTTCTCAAGCTTCACCAATCTTGGCGAATTCGATTCAACACTAAATAACACAAAATTTCACACAAACAAACCACTTATATTAATTCACAAATGATTATAAACACTTTTGAATACATAAATTCTCAATCCAAATAGTCTCGGGTAAGAAAATTCCTAACACAAAACTAGACTTTATTAATATTAAAGAACACATTAAACACCAATAACATAAACAAACACTAAACACATAAACATAAAATAAGCACATAAACTCTAAGGGTCTGTTTGGGGCAGCTGCAGCTTATCCAGCTTCTGCTGATAAGCAGCTTATCCTGATGATCTGCTGATGACCAGCTGATCCAGATAAGCTGTCTGGCTATTTGGTTAATGCGTCTGGAAAACAGCTGATTCTGTAAAATTGACTATTCTGCCCTTATTTTGAATAAGTTGTTTAGCTGTTTGGTTAGTGCGTTTTGTAAACAACTTATCTGTAAATTTTTTTAGTTGAATGAATAATCTGTGTAGCAGAATGTTATTTTCTCAAATGTCAAGAAATGAAAATGCAAAAAGGTTTAATAATATTTATATAACTCAAAAAAATTGTGATTACATAAAAAAAACATAGTGATATATATGAAAGTTCATTACACATTTATGAAAATCTAATATGGATTATAATAAGACCCCAAAAAAAAGAAGAAATAACATGTTAAAATTACAAGGAAAAATATGACAATATTGAGTTTAACATGTAAAGTCACATCATGACTAATGTTTCCCGTTTCTGATATCTCAAAACCCCGAGCAAACGTGTCCTGATGGGGTGCGGTATACACAGAAGAACTCGAACCATATGCGGTGGTCTCCTGTTGTGGTACTGTCGAACTCTTAGCAGTTGTGTCCAATTGGGATATCGTAGAAACAATTGCATTGTCCATCCACCTGAAGAATTTACAGTCTTCAGGTCCTTATCCCCACCGCGGGCACCTATAAAATTGCCTCCCGTAGCTATGTGTCTGGCGTGACGTGAATAGCAAGGACGGTAGTCCGCAACGACACATCACTTTCTCGGACTTTCCTGAATGTCTGGAACTCATTGTTCTGCATTTATTAAAAATAGAATAGATCAGTCAAAAAAATAAGGAAATATAAAAAGTAAACTTACCCAAGTGTAGAGCCAGCGATTGCTGACAACAAATTTACGTGACCGTCCAAACTGCTCCACCGTTATCCACCATACAACAAATTTATCTTCTTTTCTCTTATATTTCACTACAAATTCAGTCATTTTGCATAAGCAAGAAGCAAAATTTATAAATGTAAAGTTATGCAGTATAAAATAAAATGAAAAGTGTGTGTAGACACACACACACACACACACACACACACACACACATAGATATAAAATTTCTTAAGCATTTCAATATCCTGTCATCTCCTACATAAGAAACATCCAAGTGTCACAAGATAGACACCCCTACGACAAAACCAGCACTTCGAACCCATTCACCGCCGCCCATAGCCGCCATCCAATTTACAACCCGCCCACTCTTTCCAAATCGCTTCCATTTACTTAGGAAACAAGCCAATTATACGCCTTTTTCCCAATCAATAAACTTATAATAATAATAATAATAATAATAATAATAATAATAATAATAATAATAATAATAATAATTAATATATTTTGCATGACAATCATCTAATATATGCCCCAAAACTACAGCTGCCATTCTTATCCATAAGCAGGGTAGAGCTTTCCATTCTCTTATATAACTACACCGTTTCTCCATCATCTTCCCAACTCAGAGAAAACTATAAACCATCAGCAATGGCCTCCTCTATTTCTCCCCTCTCTCTCCCCTTCCTCCCTCTTCTCATACAATTTCTGTAAAGTTATGTAGTATAGATTCTGTATGAAACAGCATAACCATTACATAAGCAAGAGTCTCAAACAGCATAACCGCAACATTATGCAAAGTCTATCATTCTATCTGAAACAGCATAACTATAAATGTTCAGAACAATGTGCCAACTGGAGAACAAATACTCCTATGAATGCAAAGATCACAACAAAACATAGACAGCAACTCATGAGATAGCATAGTAGTGGTTGTCATCCAAGCTACATACATAGCATGGGGTCATCCAAGCTACATATAGATTGCTTATACNTCCCGTTTCTGATATCTCAAAACCCCGAGCAAACGTGTCCTGATGGGGTGCGGTATACACAGAAGAACTCGAACCATATGCGGTGGTCTCCTGTTGTGGTACTGTCGAACTCTTAGCAGTTGTGTCCAATTGGGATATCGTAGAAACAATTGCATTGTCCATCCACCTGAAGAATTTACAGTCTTCAGGTCCTTATCCCCACCGCGGGCACCTATAAAATTGCCTCCCGTAGCTATGTGTCTGGCGTGACATGAATAGCAAGGACGGTAGTCCGCAACGACACATCACTTTCTTGGACTTTCCTGAATGTCTGGAACTCATTGTTCTGCATTTATTAAAAATAGAATAGATCAGTCAAAAAAATAAGGAAATATAATAAGTAAACTTACCCAAGTGTAGAGTCAGCGATTGCTGACAACAAATTTACGTGACCGTCCAAACTGCTCCACCGTTATCCACCATACCACAAATTTATCTTCTTTTCTCTTATATTTCACTACAAATTCAGTCATTTTGCATAAGCAAGAAGCAAAATTTATAAATGTAAAGTTATGCAGTATAAAATAAAATGAAAAGTGTGTGTAGACACACACACACACACACACACACACACACACACATAGATATAAAATTTCTTAAGCATTTCAATATCCTGTCATCTCCTACATAAGAAACATCCAAGTGTCACAAGATAGACACCCCTACGACAAAACCAGCACTTC